>CM076582.1:1191842041-1192017975 GCA_034641835.2 Pinus albicaulis
CATTGCTATTCTTATTCATTCTCAACACCTCCCTTATTCCATGTTGTTTTACACCAAGCATAAAATTCAACAACTGGTAGCAACCACCTCAATTTTTTTCTAGCATCGCATGAGGGCATGCTAATTTTTCAGAGAGGGGGAGGAATTGCTACGCATGATGGATGTTTTCAAATTTTCTTTCTCATTTAAGGCATACAATTTCATTTTTACACAATGCAGAAATTGATTTCCATAATATTTAAAAAAAAAACCATGAACTCAATTCTTGTGATTTCTGGAAAACACAGACGTATCATTAATACAAACCCAGATAATTTCAAGATAAATTGGTTCATAAAATTTCGGAAATCATGCACTCTCACCTACAGCCATTTTGTTTATATCTCATGATCCGTACATCAAAACGATCTGATTTTTGGATCATAAAGGCATTCATATATTATAAATTTACTTGCCAAATTTCAACAAAAGCTGGTTTGTAGTTTTTGAGAAAATGGTTAATGAAGTTTGCTGTTACTTATATCATATTTTGCTACAACTTCATACATATAGTTGAATGTCAATATAAAAATTGTTATGCCTTCATCAAGATTACTAAAAGTGAATATTCATTAATTAAGGAAGAATTCATTTGTTCTATCCATTTCATGAGCTAAGATGAACATATTTTTTATTGCTTGGTTAACACATGAGTTTTTGTCTTTGGGTTGCATGAGGACATGCAATATATTCAGGTTTTCGTTGCATGAGGACATGCAACATATTGAGTGTGGGGGTATGTTGGGCCGTTAATATGCCATTATTATTATCACTTGTGAACGCTTATTTCACCCATTTCTACCATTCTTCATCACGTCATTTATTATAATTTATTATTTAAATCCATTTTATAAATGATTTATGCTCTTATGGATGAATATTATTTATCTTCCTTTATTTCTAATAAATTGATGATTATGAATTATTTTATCAATGATGGTTTTAATATGTTGGTTATAACATTATTCACCATTTTTAGCCTCCAAGATAATTTTCAGATTGAAGATTTGATCATTAAAAGTGCCAACTCAGAAATTCGCTGGAATAAGAAGTGACGATTTTGCGGTTGAGATTCTGAGCAAATGAAGAAGAATCTGGAAAATCCGGAACATGGGTTTTGTCCAGAACGGACCCAATTAACTTTAACAAGAATGGTTTTCCCAAATTAGACTTGTACTAAGAGAAATGCAGGGTTCTTTGAACACGATTTTCTCAGATTTGTTGTTGCGGCCGTCCTCCAAATCTCAGCTGCAAAGCCAAATTCGTCTTGTTCTTGTTGATCAAATGGTTAGAAGCAAACCAATTTTGTAATAGAATCATGTTGTAATTATCTCTATTGTAACCACTCTCTGCTCTCTTATGCTATAAATCACCGTAGATCGTAGAGGGAGAAGGGACTTCGAGGATGATTCTAGATGGATTCGATAGATGGAACAGGATTCGTACTTGTAGATTCAAGAATGAAGATGGATTATTCATGATAGGATAGGGATCATGTACTGCTATCAAATCTTCAAAGCTTTTGCTGTTGTAATGATTTCACAATTTGAGGATGAATAAATAAAAGGGTTGTTGTTCATTCACCTGATCTGAAGTAGCCCAGCAGCATCTGCTGGCGGCTAAGGGCCCAGCCTCTGGTGGAGTATGCTGCTGTTGTATCATATCTTTCCAATTTCCGCCGTGTGATGGTTTGATTTAGTTCCTATTTCTTTGAATCATAATGCTTTACAGTTTCATGTTCTTTACTTCGCTGTTTAGTTTGGTTGATTAATTGCAAGAGTTTGCTTTTAAAGAGCTTTCCTAGTTTACTTTCAATGGCAGCTTTCCATTTCCTGTTATTTGCATTATCTTTGCTTGGTGTGAAGAACGATCTGAAACTGTAGTGGGCATTGGCATTTGCTGTCTAGTCCCCAGATTAATGATCTGTTCCTTGGTTACTTTTGGTTACATCAGTTTCCAAAGGGATGAGTTATTGTTACTGGACCCTTGACCGATACATTGCTTATTTTTCCGAATGCATGATTTAAGTCTTAAAATGCTTTGTTGTAAGTAGATTTTATTTCCAGCTTTCATTTACTTTTGGATTTTAAGCACTATACTGCAAAACATTACTCTTGAGTAAATAGCCGCCTCAGACTGAGTACACTCTTGAAACAAAAGTCGTCCCTAGGTTGACAATTAATGTGAGGTAATTAGGAGTTACAAAGACACCTTTTTATCGCTCCACATTCATGCATGATTTTTCCTGCATCATCTTCAAGTAAACATTTAAGGAAAATTCCAACAACATTTTTCCAATATAATACTCCATCTAATATGAAAAAACTCAAAGCTTTTTGTTTCAAAAATCTAACTTTAGTTTTAGACAGAGAAGGAGGGGCATTTAAATATAAAAGCACATAAACAATGTCAGCATACCAGGGAGAATTTAGAAATGTTTCTTCAATAAAGGGAGCAATAGATTTTTCTATTTCCTCCAACACATCTACCATATTTATGTCTAGTGCTTGAAAGTTAAACTCATCCATAAGTTTTGCTAATCCCTGCCCTTTAACTAGTTTGGTGGGCCTAATTTCTAAGTCATATTCAAGAATAGTTGCAATCCATTTTCCCCTTTTATCATCAGGGTCTTGACTTTGAATGTCCTTGACAACAGTATGTGGAACAAAATAAATTATGTGAGAGTGTAAAATATAGACCCTAAAATATTTTAATGCTTTCACTAATGCTAAGGCTTGCTTCTCCATGATGTTATATTTGAGAGGAGCATCTCTTAAGGCCCTACTAAAGAAAGATATTGGTTGTTCTTGCCCCAAGTCATTCTTTTGAAGTAATACTGTAGCTATTGTATGCTCAGATGAAAAAGAAAAGATATAAAAGTCTTTGGTGAAATCTGGACTAATCAGGACTGGTGTTTGAGTAAGAGCTTGTTTGACCAGTTCGAATGATTTTTTAGCTGGTAAAGTCCGTTTTACACCTACATCTTTCTTAAGCATGTTTGTAATGTTTTTTAATAGCTCAACAAGATTAGGAATATACCTCCTCAGGAAATTAATCTTTCCGATGAAAGATTGTGATTCTTTGAGGCTCCTTGGATGGCTGATCTGCAATATGCCATCTATCCTTGTAGGGTATATTTTGATTCCCTCTTCTGAAATTATACGGCCAAGAAGTTTACCTTCTTGGAGACCAAAGAGTGTATTCTTGGGATTCAATGATAAGCCAAATTTCCTACACTTCTCAAAAACTTTTCTCAGGTGAATCAAATGTTATTCATTAGTTTTTGAGAAAAAAGTTATGTCATCAAGGTAAATGATTATGAAATAGCCAATGTCTTCAGAAAAGGCTATGTCCATGGTCCTTTGGAAAGTGGCCCCTGCATTCATTAATCCGAAAGGCATTTTGACATACATAAAGGTGCCCCAAGGTGTAGTAAAGGCAGTTTTGATTTGATCACTTGGGAACACTAACACCTGGTTGTAACCTGAGAACCCATCTAAGAGGGATATCCTTTTTGACCCAACTACCCTTTGAAGTATATGGTCCATCTTGGGTAAGGGGTAGTTTTCTTTTAAAAAAGCTCTGTTTAAGTTTCTGAAGTCAATACAGAGCCTGATTTCCCCTGTTTTATTTCTAACAGAAACCAAGTTTGATACCCACTCAGAATATCTAATTGGTACAATGATCTCAGCAGCATGCATTTTTTCAATTTCTGCCATAACTAAAGGGAGTAAAAGGGGGTTTATTCTCCTTAGTTTTTGTCTAAAAGGCTTTTGATTTTCCTTCAAAGGGATTTTATGTTGGATGATGCTGGTATTTGTCTTATGATAAGTTCATAATCTCCTAATATTGATATGCTCTGGGCTTCTAACTGTTTAAACAGTTTTAAGCCTAGGAGAAGTGCTTCATACTTAGCAATATTGTTAGTGCATGGGAAATCCAATATGTATGAAAAACTCTGTTTGGTATTTTGAATCCACACACCTGCTCCTGCACTTGTTTTATTACAAGATCCATAAAAGTTTAGGGTCCAAAGTATGTAATTCCTATTTTTATTTTCTTGTTGCTGTTGATTGGTAATGTTTTGAATTGGATTGAAGGGAAGATTTGATTGTTCTGGTGAACTGATTGGGTCTGTGTTTTCTTTATCTTGTTGAGTAATTTCATCTTCGTTATATAAGATAAAGGAATCTAAACTTGATCGAATAGAATAGATTGGAGAGTTGTTTGGTTTGTCTATATTGCTCAACATTTATTTCATGTGATATTCCCTGTATAGTCTTCTGTTTTGATTAAAAAGAAGAATGGTGGCATAAGACATGTCCATTTGAATGCTTCCCTGAAGTTTGGCTCCCCAAGATCTGGATAAGAGCATGCCATACTTAGGGGGAATGTCAGCTACAACTATGTCCATGACTAAACACTTAGCAGGGATTTGGGACAAGTTAACACACAAATCTTTGATTAAACCCAAACATTTGACTCTGCTTGAGTCAAAGGAATACAAGTATTTGTATGGTTTAGTAATTTCTAAGCCTAAGCTTTCCATCACTACCTTGGGCATTAGATTATGTGAAGCTCCTGAGTCTAACATGGCATTGTGTAAAATTTTCTCATGTATGTTCAAACTAACATAGAAGGGAGGAACATCCCCTTCTTGGTATTTTCCTTCAACCTCTAGACCAAACAACAACTCAGGTTTGTCATTTGTCAAGTTTAAGGTGTCAGTATCACTTCCTAAGTTCAAATCTTTCAAAACTTGGTTTTTGTACACTTCTTGGGTTACTAGTTCAGCTGGGGAAATGGTAATCTTTATCTTAGCAATCTCTACCTCAAGGCTAAAAGGAATAATTGATTTATTCATGTTCACATCTGTTTTTTCAATTGAATTCTTTTCAACAACTTTGATTTGCTGAACCTTGTTTGGACTGGTAATTGGGACAGTTTTATTAGGGCCACTAGCTGAAGTGCTAGGGGTACTCTGTTCAACATTTGGCTGGACACCTTTATATTTGTTCATGTCTGGTTTCTTGGTCAAAATGTTGGTTTTTTCTGCTGTCTTTTTGGGCTGAGTTTCTGTGTTTTTCTTGATAGCAGTGCTAGTGTTCTTATCTTTTGAATTATCTATGCTTCCCTTGCTCCTAATATCATACTGTTTGTGTACCTCCATGATTTCATTTTCAAAACCCAATCTATAGTCATCAAAATCTTCATAGGTATTTGTATTTTGATCATAAAAGAAGAAATATTGTTCTTCCTCAGTGAGGAAAACATCATCCCCACTGTCTGATCCAATCAAGTTTACATGAGATTCTTCCAACCTTTCCAACTCCCTATCTTCTTCATATTGATCTACATAGTTCTGTTGAAAGGGAGGTCTAATCTGTTGGTCACTTTCTTTTTGCTTATCTTGATTGTTGTCCCTTCTATAATTTTGATTTCTATTTTTGTTTTGGGAGTTGTTCTGATTGTCTCTTGGCTGTGTTCTCTCAAGTATGCTCATCCTTTTCATGATCTCTTCCAACATCTTTTCTGTCTTTGAGCTAGATGTGGAGGGTGTAATGTCATCTTTATAAGTTACCCTCTTCTCTGATCTTAACCTATTTCTTTTCTCAATTATGTTTGCTTCTACGCTCATAGCTCCTTTCCGCATGTCTTCTAAGGTTAAGTAATCCCTCTCCCTTAACTGATACATCATGTCAACATCAAGGCCTTCGGGATATCTTACTAAGGCCATGCCTTGAGGAGGTTTCATGTGAGGTGGAAGAGCATTGTAAATGCTATTAAACCTAGTGGAGTAGTCAGGAATACTCTCTCCTTGATTTCTTTTGAGGCTGCTATATTCTGCTAGTATTTGGAGAGGATTATTTTTGAGTTCCCATTTGTTGATAAATGTTTGATGCAAGGTAGGGAGATCATTTATGCTATTAGGAGGTAAGTTTTTGAACCATTTCTTTACATCTCCTCCTAAACTCTGGGCGAAGATCCTCATCTTCACAGTTTCTTCTTCTATCTCCATGTAATCAAATGCATCTTCCATCCTATCTACATGATGTTGGGCTGTTGTAGACTCTTTTCCAGTGAAGTGAGGGATTTTAGATTGGTAATAATTTGGTAAGGGAAGTAGAGGTTGTGGTAACACTAACGGGGCATACCATGTTTCCATGCTTGGAAATAAGGGTGGATTTACAAGAGGTGGATTTACAGTAGTGAAAGTGGGTTGAACAGGAGTGTTTTGCACAATGGTAGTATGAATTGGAGTAGAAGAAATACTTGGGCCAGCAAACTGATTTTGAGCAGACTTGTTATGGAAAAGGCTAAAGTGATAAAGAAGCTGGGAATTAGGAGGAGTGGAAGGTGAGGCTTCTCTACTGAAGCTTTGTTGCAAATTTGCAATATCAAGGTCAGTTTGGTTTAAGTCACCTTGAGATCTGGTTCTAAAGATGTTCTTTGTATGATGTAAATCAAAGTGTGAATCCTCTAAGACCACAAGGTTTTTAGGGACAGAATTTGTTCTTAAGAGGCTCCTATTAGCAGCTAAATTTCGAGAGTTAGAAGTCTGCCACAAAATTCTCTCAGGATTTTCAACGATTAAAGGAGGATTTGGGTCTGGATGGGATCTAGTATTGATCCTATGTGAAGCCAGACTGCTTTTCAAAAATGAGAGAGGTGGGGGTTTTAGGGACTGTTTTTGGAAGCTTCACCTCTCAGGATGTTTTTTCTAAAATGGGACTAGGCTTCTAAACTTTCTTCAAGGCTGGTTAACACAGTCTTAAAGAGATTTGGGAACCTAGATGAGTAATAGGCCTACTAGGGCTAGTGGAGTCGCCAGGTGGAAACTTTTAGTTTTTTATGAAGGTAAGATATTGGATGGTTCCACCACCATGCTTATTATGAAGCCAAACTGAAATGTTTTGGGTTTTTCTGAGTTTTATGATCTTGCAAGTTATGAGAGTGTCCTAAATCTCACTTAACACTTAGCTAGGGTGTCAAAACATACAGAGTTCACTCTTATGGCTTGGTAACTGCTTCCTTCAAGGTTTGATAAGGTTTAATGAGAATCCTAAGGGTTACTTAGTTTGTCACTGATTCAATTAAGTCCTATCATGATTACCATTGCTTGGTAGTGCTTGAGGGAGGTTACTTATGTTATACTAGACAGTGAGTGTTTTGTTTTGAATATTTTACTCAGGGTCCCACTGTGATCGCCATTATGTTGGTGTCCCGTGTTTTGATAGTTTGGCAAATCAAAAGACAAGGAAACATCAGAACCAATCTTTAGAGTTACAGGATCTAGTCCTCTTGTTCTCAGAGAGGGATCTCTCAAAAGTTTGTTTGCAAAGGTTTATCTTGTGTGCTTTGAGTATTGGTTTTAGACTAGTTATTAAGTGCAGGTGTTTATTTGTTTGTTTGTTTGGTTGGAATGATACAGCAGAACATGAAAGGCCTAGGAAAGATATATAGGACAGAGAAATATCTGGTTCATTGGGCAATGGAGTCAAGAAAAGGTCATAACAAACTCATCAATGGATATAGGATATCAAAGGGCAAATCTAACTTGGCCACAGGATCCTTTTGTTTTTGGAATGAGATGAACATTAATGATTTGGAAAGAGAGGTTTAATTCTCAACAAAGGGAATTCGAAAGCATAATTTGAACAATAAAGAGTTCTTTGATAGATAGGGCTAACCATAAATTCTACAAATCACACCTTTAAGCAAATAATGATTTCAAAACAACTTTTAAAATGAAATCTAAGATTCGGGGAACACCCTATTTCCTCAAAGATTTATTTCAAAGGACTTAGAAACATAAAATATTTACTGATAATTACAATCATAGAAGAGGGAACACATAAAAAAATCTATGATCATAATTATAACTACCTTTAAGCCAACTGTTTAAGTGAGGACAAAGGGCAAGATCAAAACATACCTCTTTGATTCATTGTAAGCAAACAACTTCAAAGGGATACTTCAATAACAGTTTTTAAGTGGCAGCAGACAAGCAGGGAGAACCATAAATCATGCTGAAACCAACTGTTCGAACTATTAAGGAAATAAACAAGCATGAAGATTAAAGAGAGAGATTAAAGACTCTAAAATACTTCAGCAGAAGAAAACATGAAATAGTGAAGGATGAACAGGTCTAAGGTGCTTCCAAGAGTCATTTCTTATCCTAAAACTTTCAACCTACTGTAGTAAGAAATTATGGAACATAATGAAAACGGAGGAAAACATAAAACAGTTCAGAATACTTCACCAACAACCAAGCTCATGGATCCAATGATAGAGCCTTCTCAGTCACAAGCATGTAACAACATCATCAGGGCTTCCAAGACTTCAATTTCTTCTTCAACTTCAATGGACTATGTATTTATTTCAGAGAGTTTCAGTATTATAACTGGTGATCAAACAACAACCAACCCCTCACTCATCTTCTACAGAAGTATATATAGAATAATGAGGAGGTGAGATCTGATAAAAGATCTCCAATTACAATTAATATAGACTTAATGGCTTGGCCTTTGAGGGGCTCAATGAAGAAACTTTCATACACATCCTCTGTATTAAATTATTTACATAAATATTTAAGCTCGGTGGGAGCTTTTTTTGACCTTTGAGGCTCTGTGTGGTGTCAAAGTAACTCTGCAGATGTTTGTCATTAATTTGCCTGCAGAATTTACCCTTTGGCTGTGTTGTGAGGCAGATATCCGGTCCTGATCAGTAAATTCAACCTCTGATTGAATACTTTGAGGCACAGGTGGCATCGTGGTAGCTAGAGGGATCAATTTGCCTCAATTGTGGCGGTGGAGGTTTCCCTGTCGATAAAACACTTCAGATTTTCTTTAAACTGTAATTTAAATCGGGGATTAGGCTTTTGATAAACATTCTTAGCCATGATCCCCACAAAATCTGTCTTTAATCCTCTGTTTTGATATATTTTTGCCTTTGGCATTGATAATATTTGATTTGTGTCTAATTCACTGTGCTTTGCTGGTATGCAGGGTTGCGCAGTGATGATATGGCATCAATGCCTCGTGGATGATTGATGAAATGTGAATTTTAGACCCTGCGAATGATTTTTGTATAAAAAATCAAAGGTGGGAGGATCGTCATCCTCTACGTTCGAATTTTCTTCATTCATAGTGGAAAATCCCTTTGAACCCTGCAAAATACGAAAAATATTAGAAAATCCCACATTTATAGGTTTATTGCTACGGAGGACGTGTGGGGGAAGCATGGCTATTGGATGGCATCATCCAACGGTCGGGATTGATCGGGAGAAATCATAGAGAGGCGGAAGAATTGTTTAAATCAGAGCCGTCGATCGCGCAGAGATCGACGGTCGGGAGTGGAAACCGAAAGTCAAAGGGGAAAATGTTTGACCGAGCGATGAATCAGGGCGATGGAATATGGGCCGTCGATTTGCAGATCAGATTGACGACGGAGATCTATTGAATGCCGCGCTGTAGCCCGGTTAACTGTCGGGCATCTTCGGTGAGCAATAGCCGTTGGATGGCCCGCCCCAGATCGGATGGTGGATGCCAATATCGCGCAGGGTCCACGTCCGAACGTTAATGCGCGATGGACGAGGGTTTTATGAACAGTGCCCAAGACGTGTGTCGGCCAGCGTATGGAATCGCTGCCAATCGGGAAAAAACCGCCCTCGCCCAAAGGAGGTGCGATAGATACCACACAGTTTTGCAATTGGTTAGTGGATGGTGGGGACCACCGAGCTAATGGACTCCACACCGTTGATCTGCAGATCAGATCGACGGCGGAGATCGGCTGAGGTTTTGAACCGGTGAAAATTTAGAAAATAATTATAAACCCAAGGTTTCGAAAATAACATAAGGTTTTTAATATTTTCGGGGCGGGATATGTATTATGTGGCTAGGCGCCCGTTTGCGGGGCTGCGAGGTTACATGGGGGATCATGCAACCGGGGGTTTATGCAGGAAGGGGCTAAGACCCATATATGTCCAACAGGTGGGTTTTTATGGTTTTTTAATGGTTTTCTAAGGAAATTGAGGGTTTCGATAAGGCAAAGAAGGAGTCTTTGAAACCCTATCAAGGGATTTTGAAGAAGGGGAAATGGGAAAAACATGAAAATGAGGGATTTTCATGGGAAATGGAGGGATAAAAACTGAGGTTAGTTTTGGCAAAAGGAGAAAGGAAAAAGGTGTTTGCAGCAGTATTTTTCCTTGCAAATTAGCAGGATTTCTGAAGGGGAAAAAAGGCACAATAGTGAAGATTGGGACAGAGGCAGGAGGCCTCCAAGAGTCTTCAAGAGCCAACACTTTTTAGTCATAAAATTTGTTCCTTGAAGGCTCCAAAGAGTTTTAGCCAGCATTTGGTATAACAAATTTTATAGCTGGCTAACACTGTTGATCAATTTTCATTCTTCACTTATTCTTCTGAGAACAATGTTCCGTATGTGGATAAGGTCCCTATTCCCTACGAGAGCATTGGGCCGGGTCTCTTAAAAGATCCTGCCCTCATGGGTATTTTTCCTCTTCCTCCACCTAACACTGGTCAGATCAATATGATCTCTTGGTCTGATGACCCATGGATTATCCCTTTACCTGAACAGGTTGATTCTTTTGGAGATTTGATGCCTTTAAGTCTGATTGAGATTGATTATTGTGAACTTCTTGTGGCTTCAAATCCTTCGCCTTCTGATCATGCTCCTTTGAGCATGTCTCTCGACTCTTATTCTCAATCCCCTTAGCTCGGTGATTCATATTCATCCAATCCCTTTCGAGAGATATTTTCTTCCGATGAAGTCATCGTGGAAACTATGTCTCTCAAGGATTTTCCGTGGAATGATGGTCATCATCTTTCCTCGTTCATACCTGGCCTCAAGGCCATGTATACGTGTCTTGAGAGGTTTACACCTCAGGTTCCTTCTCCTCCACTTCAAATGCCTATTATAACACATGAAGTATTTTCAGAGGGTAACTTGAGTAAAATTAAGAAAACGATGCCTATTGAAATTTCCATCAAACTAGGAGTTGTCGAGAACATCCATATCGGGGTCACCTATTCTTTGGATGAAGTTCAGGTTTATACTAGCCTTTTCCATGAGTTTCATGACGTCTTTGCATGGTATTAGAAAGAAATTCCTGGCATTTAACCCAGTGTCATGGTGCATGATATTCCTACCTACCCTGGTTCGAAGCCTGTTCGTCAGCACCTTCGTCCTATGCACCCTCAGAAAGCTGCTGCCATTAAACACGAAGTTGAAAAAAATCTCAACGCTGGTTTCATCTACCCGATTCCCTGACAAAGTGGTTGTCCAACATTGTCCCTGTAGATAAGAAACATGGAACCATTCGAGTCTGTGTTGATTATCGTGACATCAATCGAGCTTGTCCCAAGGATAATTACCCTACTCCCTTTATTGATCAGATCATTGATGACTGTGCTGGGAGTGAGATCTTTTCCCTCATGGACAACTTTTCTGGATATAACTAGATTAACATTCTCCCGACTAATCAACATAAGACTACTTTCATCTTTCCTTGGGGTACTTTTGTGTATAAGAAGCTTCCTTTCGGCTTGAAGAATGCTGGGGCCATGTTTCAGCGAGCTATGTCATATGATTTTCATGATATTAAGCACATCGTTCAACCTTATCTGGATGACCTTTCAGCTCATTTAGCTAAACATAAGGATCATCCTGACCTTCTTCGTCAAATCTTTCTTTGTTGTCGACGCTACAATATACGGCTCAATCTACACAAATGCACTTTTTGCGTTGATTCCAATAGAATTTTAGGGTTTATTGTGTCCAAAGACGGGATCCACCTTGATCCACTCAAAGTTGAGGCTATTATTAAGCACCCCTCTCCATCTTCGTTACATCAGCTATAGAGTCTACAGTGGAAAGCTAATTTTTTACATCATTTTATACCTAACTATGCCGAAGTAGCTAAAGGATTCACGCAATTATTAAAGCAGGGCGTCCCTTTCCTTTGGGATGAGGTCACCCAGAAGTTTTTTGACGCTTTGAAGAACTCTCTTATGTCCTCCAAATTATCACCATGATTTTCCCCTCTATTTAGCTGCCGCTTTCAACACGATTTCCATAATTCTAGTTCAAGACGATGATGACGGTGATAAGCATGTTATTTACTAACTTTCTCGTAACCTTCCCGATACTGAAACATGCTATTCTCATGTCGAGAAGTTAGCGTTAGATGTAGTTCAAGCAGTTCAACGTTTTCGTCATTATATTCTATTGCGTATTGTGACTATGATTTTGGAATGCAACCCTATGACCTACATATTGTTTCGACAATTGCTAGGGGGAAAATACTCAAAGTGGATTGTTATCGTCCAAGAGTTCGATTTGGTGTTTACTACTACCAAGTCAAAGAAGTCACTTGTCTTTGCTGATTTGATTTTCTCCCTTCCCTCTGCTTCCGCTTCGTCTGGTTCTGAAGAACGCATTCTAGACGATACACTTTTTCTGATATCTATCCTCGATCCTTGGTACGGTGATATCATCATATATCTTCAGGATTCTACTTTTAGATCTGAGTTGATGAAGGATGCTCACTGATGCATTCGTCATAAGTCGCAACCTTATCATATAGTCGGAGATACACTCTACCGTGTCGGAGTCGATTCCATTCTCCGTCGGTGTTTGACCCTCGAGGAGGCTGTGAAAGTTCTAAATGATTGCCACAGTGGTGCCTGCGGCAGTCACATGTCTAGTTATGCCACTACACTGAAGATTCTTCGTGCTGGGTATTTATAGCCCTCTATCTTCAAGGATTGCATTGTTGTTGTCTGTAAATGTCATAATTTCCAGATCTATCAGCAGAAGATGCGCACGTCGCCTGTACATCTCCACCCTATCATTACTGTTGGTCCCTTTGCCAAGTGGGGCATTGATTTTATGACGTGTAACCCTCACTCGGCGGGGGGCATACTTATATTATCGTAGCCATTGACTACTTCACCAAATGGCCCGAAGTAATGCCTACACTTACCTCTGACGGTAAGACATCATCTCAGTTCATATTCAATCACATCATTTCTAGGTTTGGTGTCCCTCAAGCCATCATTACTGATCATGGTTCCCATTTTTGGCATTATATGGTGGCGGAGTTGACCTCCAGGTTGGGCTTGCATCACGATAGCTCAATGCTGTACTATCCTCAGGCCAATGGCCAGGTTGAGGCTGTGAACAAAGTTTTAGTCACTATGCTTCAACGTATGATTGGGATCCACAAATCCAATTGGCATCTCATGTTATTTTCGACTCTCTGGGCATACCGAACCTCAGTTAAGGATGCGACCGAATTCACTCCATTCTAGCTTGTTTACGGTCTGGAAGCTACCCTTCCGATTGAGTGTGAAATATATTTTCTCAAATTAGCTGTTGAATTACTGCCCAACACTTCATCTGAAGAAGACCGACTCCTCTACTTAGAGAGGTTGGATAAAACTCGTTGTTTTTCTACTTTGTTCATCGAAGCACAAAAGAAGCGAGTCAAAGCCCATTTTAACCAATTGGTTTCTCCTCACTCCTTTGTAGAAGGGGACCTCGTCCTCCTGTACGATCAAGCTCATGATAAGTTGGGGGTAGGAAAATTTCCACCCATGTGGCATGGGCCTTATATCATTAAACGTGTTTTGAAAAACAGGGCCTATGAACTCATTGATTATGAAGGCCATCCTTTAGATCAGCCCAGAAATGGGTTGTATTTTAAGAAGTATTATGCATGAGTCATTCGTGCATGTTTTGTGTACATAAGTGTTTTTTTGCATTTTTTTACATTTTTTTGGCTTGGTGTGTTTTGCGAGCATTTTCCTGCTTACTGGGTCGTTGCTTATTGTGCAGATGTATATTACCCCTTATGTTGGTTTTGCAGATGGTGCTTCCCGAAGTACCCGGAACTTGTCTTCAGCAGCCTAGGTGATTTATGATTCTGTTAGTGAGTTGATATACCTACAAGGTATTTTTCTAGGACGAACTACAAACAATGTTGCTGAATATAGTGTTGTCATTAAAATGTTAACTGAGGCAATTACCCTAGGCATTAGTGCATTGGTTGTCAATATAGACTCACAACTTGTTGTTCTTCAGCTTAACGGGCGTTATTTAGTTAGAAACCCACACATTTTAAGATAATATTTACGTGTTTGTTTGTTGGAAAGACATTTTGATTATATCACATATCAACATATTCCTACACAAATGAACGCATTAACTAATACAGTGGCTAACATTGTATTAGATAGAAATTTGCGTAATCTGTAAAATCATCATCACATGAGAGACTCATATCAAATAGGAAAATAAACGTATATATATATATCGAAGGTTTGCATCAGTGTGCACCGTCAATTTCAAAAATATGTGTGTTTCTGTTACATCCTAAGACACCATGTCTCACAACAAAATGCATAAATAAAAGCATAGGTGTCTATTCAACATGATGATCATGATAGCATGTCATTGCCCGAACAAGCCGCCTTAGCAAGCAGTGAAATCGTTTTGACACACCCATAGTATGTCTTTGGTATGCACGAGGAACATCATCAAAACGCGCATAGTCTGGGACCCCACGGGCAATTCCCTCCAACTTGTGCATGATTTCCTCCTCCTCACCTCGAGGGGAAAAATAAAAATCACGAGGTATTCGCCTCGCTATCGGAGACATCCTTGTAGGTCTCTCTGGGCCTACATCTGCAAATGCATGAATTAATTTTTAAAACATACATACCAAAAAAAATCATAATACTCCTAAAAATTAAAAAATAATTCTTACCAAGTTCTTCATCCCAATCCTCTCCTTCGGGGAGTGGGAGGTCCAGATCACCAGTGAAGTTTGTGCCAGAGTAGGGCCAATCCTCCACGAAAATCAACTGTCGGTGGAGCCAATCAAAGAACTCCGGTCTCCAGGACATCTGTTGACACCCCCTGACCTTGGCATAAGAGATGCCCATTGGGCCATTCGTGGTTCTAGTGCTAGTGGTGTTGGGAATATCACCTCCTGACGCTGAAAGATTGGTAGCCGTTCCAGAAT
Source organism: Pinus albicaulis (assembly GCA_034641835.2). Taxonomy (NCBI): domain Eukaryota; kingdom Viridiplantae; phylum Streptophyta; class Pinopsida; order Pinales; family Pinaceae; genus Pinus; species Pinus albicaulis. The sequence continues at coordinate 1,191,857,127 of CM076582.1, forward strand.
GAATGATACCAGGATAGACCCATAACAAAACTCTTTCAATTTTGTCTTCTTGCGCTTTGTTAGCTGACATTTTATATTGATTGTTACTGCCTCTGCCCAGTTGTATATGGTCGGTGTCAACAAGTCTACAGTAAGAAGTAGCTGTGTTTTTGCTGCTTTGTGCGATGCTTGTGTTCCTGCAGCTAGTGTGATCGTGTGTAGCACTACCCTTAGTGTTAAATCTGGGATAGTCTGGATGTCCACTTTCCCGCTTTTTGATCCTTTCTGTGCTCCTGGGCATACCCTGTCAATCACTATGCCCATGCTTTCCATGGTGGGATGGGTGCCGGTCAAGATTGGTCCTACCCCCCTTCATGATAGTCTTGTTATGAAATAAATATCAGAAACATCAATCTCGAGTTCCTGATCTCGAAGTGAATTTTTCCTGATCCTCGTCCCAGATACTGATCAAGTATTGTAGCAGCTCCGGTTGAGCTCTGAGACACAGTGTCATGAAGAAATTTTTGAGTCCACAGTCTCTGAGAGCTTCTATGCATCTCACATTTCCCATGGCAAGCTCATCCTCTTCACTGTGTTCCCTTTCCTTCCACTCTATCACTATTTTGTCACTCTCTCACCTGCAAATATGTTCATATGGACATTATTAGCCAAATCTAAAGCTGCAATTTGTGAAATTTAGTCTTTCTTTCATGCATAGGAAGTTTTTAAGAGGTATGCACAGTTGGCGCGCCCCAGTTTAGAAAATTCAGTGGTTGGCGCTAGTCCGTGCCGGAAACCCGCGCTGACCGCCGTGCCCTAGTTTTCACAATTTTCCCCTCAGAAATCAAAACTGAAGGTTGTAGGTAAAGAAAGAATTCTTAAAATTTGGGGAAGGATGTTGGCTCTTACCTGGAATTGATGGATTCGATATTGGTCTGTTGGATTTCCCGTTATCGTCGCCGCAAAATCACAAGGTAAAATGGGGTCACTATTGCTCCACAAGAGGTAAAAGTGAAAAGTAATTATTTTTTACCATTTTTTACATTTTATAAATTTTCAGAACCCTAATTATGTTTTAAGACATATTTTTCAATTATTGCATTATGTTATTTTGAAAAATGGGTTTTAGGTTTGTTTCTTGTGTAGCGACAGGTCTTTAATGCGATAGTGATGAAGTCACGAGTTGTATTTTATACTTTTTCAGACTCGGAAAAAACATGAAAAATTCACTACTTGAGTCATCTTTTAGCTCTTTTCTGCCTCTCTAAAATTGAAAAGATTGTCGAGACTCTTATCTTTTTGAACTCATTAAATGGCTGTGAAACGATATCTACCCAGTATATGTTTACCCCTTTTTCGGGTTGGGATAGATTATTTACGAAAAAGGAATAACTGAGCCTATCGCGACTAAGAGGTTCTTTCAGATATTGTTTTCTACCTTTTCGGATTTAAGAGACTACTTATGAAAAGGGACATGATGGAGTTTTCTTTTCCGTTTCTTTTCAAACTCTCTAAACATGAAAAGATGCCGAGTTCTTCCTTTGTTAGACTCGTTAAACCCTCATGACATCAGACGTCGTCACCATGAAGTTCATCAAGTTCCTCCTTCCTAGGGCTCATAAAATGTACTAGGATGGATTTGTCCTCAAGGACAAACTTACCGCACAAGCATATGCTATCCCCTTCAAGCTTGTTTTAAAAATTAATTGGGGTACTTGCCATAAATGTTGGGGGGAAATTGAACCAGATTTTAGTTGTGTTAGTAGTATTTCGCTCTTGAACATGACACTCGTCTGCATTCGTGTCGGTTTGGGGAGATCTCATTTCGTCATTCTTTCCTTCGTGGGTTTGGGTAATCTGTTTTGATCTCTCATCTTCTCTTTTCCACGTCATTATGACCTCATATCCCTTGATGTCAAATATTTCCAAATCTAGAGTCGTGTCACTGATATGTTCAAGAGAAGTTTGCCTCTGTAGTTTTCAACCTCCCTCTGATTCTCTGTTGATCCTGATTCACTATCATTATGTTCCTCTGTCTCATGTCGATGATGTGGGATACATTATGGCCCTCGTTTGACCAGGTCACTTCCTATCGACTTTATCTCATTATCCAGGAAGTTGGTCTATAGAATCCCTACCAGTACCTTGGAGCCTGCATGCCTCAATGGCAGGTTCTTCGCGTTCGATGATAGGTCCACATCACTGGCCTTTGATCGAATGATTCTGCGAGTGTTCGACGCTATCTCACTATTCGAATTTCGTAGATTGTACCTGTTGTACCTTGAGATCCATTACCATTATTGGTGGTTTCTCTCGTGCCTGTTAACAAATTCTATCATTGGCTAGTAATCAGGTGATTTTATTTCATGTTCGACTTCAGCTCACATATTCACATGCTTGAATCTGTACTTGTTCAGATCGAGATGGAGCGTAAGACCCTGGGTTTTGTATGATAAAATCCAGGCTGTGGGATATTATGATGTATCATGAGTTTTTGCATGACTCTTTTGATTGGATGGTTGCGACCATAATTGAGTCTATTTGTTGATCCTTATTGCTGGATGGTTGTGTCCATACCTCATATCTCAATTTATATATCTACTCTATTATGGATTGCTACACCCATGCCACATGTTCATGTCTTAGAGATATCTGTTGTACTTATAATTGAAGGTCTTCTGAAAGCGGTGTTTGGTTCGAACGTGTTCTTGGAAAGCATTTCACCCCTTCCTCTCTCTTGGACCTCATGCTTTAGGGGGCATCTGTTACACAACATTTTTTCACTGTCCCTGCAATCCCCATCCCGCACATTGGAGGATCATTTATATGAACAAAATAAAGTGTCATGCCTGGAAAATAACATCATTGCATCCCTTACCATGAGTCTAACATTCCTTATATTGACCATTTCCTGAACAAACCACCAAAAACACTTGTTTTTTCCTTGACGCTAGTAGCCAGTTATGCCCTTGCATTGATGAGGCATATTAACACTGACCCTCATGCCTACTCGCACTCTGTCTCAGTTAGCTACCCACGCCAATCTGTTTATGGAAAGTTTTCTAAAAATAGAGGCGAAGTTTCGATCATAACAACTTTGTGGATGAGTCATGGGGAGTGGTTCGAATGAATAACCCCGACCTTCCTCCTTTGGCCTCTTGTTTCCACCTTTTAGGGGAAAACTCCCATTAGATAAGGCCTCCCTTCCACCATAGTAGGGATCCCAACCTCCTCCTCTCCCTCTATAAATATAGCTCATCCTCTATTGATGAAGCTAGCTGAGCTGAACTGAAGAAGCAGAAAAGCTGGAGAGATTTCTATTCAAGATAGAATGGAAGAGTCCCTTATTGAGAGAGCTTAGGCTTGTGCCTTCATCCCGTCTGAATTTCCTTACATTTTTCAAGACACGCTTCAATTGAAACCCATTGAAGGAGGCTGTGAAGTCAAGGCTTGGTTGTCACTCTTTCTTCTATTAATACATATGTATAACTTTTGTCTGGTTCCCATATCGCGTTGATGTGTTTTATTTATGCAATATTCTTAACCCTCCTTGACTGGTTAGTAATTATGAATGAGATTGGTGTTTCATATGTTTCTCTTGTTTGTTGATTTTGTGCAGGTATCCGAGCATCACTGCGAAAGGATCGTGACTTTCCGAGACAAGAATCGAGAGGCCACCACTACAAAAACTACGACAATAGTGTTGGACTCCAGTTAGGTTGATCTACCGTGTCTATTTCATTCAGTAATTAGGAGCCCACACTCTAGTTTGTCCTTTTGTTATTAGACCCACTCCAGGGCTAGAGGGATAGTCTCTATTCGCAGAGAGGATTTACCTACGTAACACTAAGTGTTGTCCAAAGCAAGTCAGGAAGATGGAGAATAGAATTGCAGTGCAGGGTGTGCTTTAGAGTTTAAGCAATACATTGTAATTATTTCTCTTTTCATATGAATTAATGTAAAGAAACAAAGGGTTTTTTCCCAGTTTGGATCCCCTATAAATCATTGTGTGCTTGTGGTTTTTCTTGTTGCATGTCAATGCATGTTGTTCTATATTTTTATTTTCATTCTGTAGATTAGTAGAGTAGAATTTGTGTCTCTTTTTTTTAGTTCAAAACCTTGAGAAGTTGCAATTTCTATCAAATTTCTATAATATTATAGTTTAAGAAACTGGTTTAGATTTACATTATGATAAGACTTACATTATGATTAGTCATAATAATATAATATACAAGGTTTTTCAATGAATAAGATAAAAAAATTATTCTACTATTAAAGGAGGGTAAAATATTTAGGATTTTTAAGTGTAATATGCCAAGCCATTTTATAATACTAAATTTATTTTTGTCTGTTTGACTTCATTAAGAAGGAATAAATTTAAGGAAACATAGAAAAAAAAAATTTAATATATTGTTGTATGGCAAGGTTCTATATGTTGATGGAATGAAAATATCTTGGCTGGTAATTACAAACTCTTCAACCTGATTGATATTAAAAATAGTGAAGTATTTAAATAATGTTTGTCATATTGTTTTAAAAAAAATGTTTGTGAACTATAATTGCTTTAATTGATGGGTTTAAAATTTGTAAAAAACTTTATAGCAATTCAAATTAGTATAAAATTTAGATACTAACACACCTTCTTGTTGAAAACATAGGATTAGAGGTAAAATATTTAAGAAAGAAACACAAACATAAAATTAAATAATTAAATAAGTTTCCTATAAAATAAAGATAACTTATCAATTAAGTACTTAATAAGGATATACTATTTTCCTTATGGTTTTTACCTACTCTTCTATATTTATTTATTTGTGGGGCCTTAGTCATGGACATGGATTCCATAGATTATATTATACTTCTGAACCATATGATATGATGCAAATTTTTTCTACTTTGGATTTCCATGTTGGTTCCTCTCTAAGGGTCTCTTTGGTACACACATCCTTTCCCTTATCAGACAATGATGTCTCAAATGAATCAAAGAATCATCTCTCTCTATCAATAGTGGTGTGGCTTCAATGGAGATTCTAGTTGTGTACATAAATATTTGATTTGCTTTGTGTGCAATTGTGTTGAAAACATTTGGATTTCTTTGTTAGAATATTTCATCATTATCATTTGTAATTTGGCTAAATTTACTTCAAATGGATGCTTTCTGGAAGTAGTAACTCAACAATCGACCTACTAATCGCAATGTGGAACATTTGAATACACTTATTTGATGGAACTTGGGAAAGAATGAGAAAATAGGTAATTAGATTCCATAAGTAGTTATCCAAACTTGAGGTTGCTTGATATCTAAGATTGATAACTAGAGAGTCCACAAAGATTAGTCCAACCTTCCAATGAAAGACTCATTGTCTGAAATACCCCATGTAAAATTTTTGTCATAAACGATCACGAGCAGAAAATGTAGAGACCATAGAGTGTTCAAGATATTATTTCAAGATTGGAGTCCAATAGTGAGTAAAAGACATAGAATATATACTACAATGAAATTTCCATTATGGATACTCTTTCTTATGTCCTAGCTCTACTTTCTTCCATCTTCTTGCATCGGTTCGAACTAAACAAAGTGTTTTTAAAATAGTCTTTGAGACAAATGAGAGGTGGTATACTGCAACTTCTAGATTTTGAATTTAGATTTGAAACTCAAAAAAACTGCCCCATCACGTTTAATATTTAAACTACCTTGTGAACTCATCATATCACTTACTCAACCAATTAGAAACTATAACGGTGATGCTAACAAATATTACTTCAAAATAAGGGGTTGAAAAAAAATGTATGACCAAAATATGGGAGGTAGAGGAGGTTGGAAAAGTGCCAAGAATATCAATACCATACATACATACATCTAGATAACATAGTATTAAGGAATCTTCATCCTAGTGGATAGTTCTCATCATTATACCATTTCTCATAGTTAAATAACATATACATTGAAAATATATATTTTGGAATCAATTCAAGAAAAAATATGACCTTAATAACTCTAGCCAAAATGAAATGTAACCCATAGTAACTATAACCAATGAGAACTATTACCATAGTGACTCTATTTGACAAGAGCTTTGATCAATGAATGGATAAGACGATTATAGGTCATTGGTCATAATAGTTCCATGATCAATAAATTCCCTATATTAACTATGACTAATAAACATTGATTATAGTTGTGTGAATCAAGGTTCCTAACTGACAAAGGAACTATCCCCTAGAACTATGACCGAACAACAAAGATCATAGTTTAATTTCATAGTCAAAGCTTCCACATCATAATTCTTGTGGTCATGATTCTTGTAATATCCCAGATCTGGAATAGCACAACAAGCATGATGAAATAACACACTCTGTGGAGATTTATGTAAAAAAATGAGTTTACAACCCTTGGATCCCTTATATCAATAGATCTGGAGTCTAGATCCAAAAGGGGAGAAAAAACAAATCAAACGAGGTGTGGTAAACAAATCTCCCACCACCTAGTCTAGCTGAAAAACACCCTACAAGAGGGGCTGCAGCTATGCACAACAATCTGCTTCAGGAATAACCCAGTCATGGAAAATATGAGTAGGAGGCCATCAAATATGATTAAAAAATAAATGTACAGCAGAAAATCAAAATTAAAGTGAAGCTCTTTCAATATACAATAGAATACATGAGATAATAGAGCAAGATATCTTCAGAAAAGAGAGCTGCAACACATATATATCAGAAGAAATGGCTCAACATCGTTATTTTAAGGATTTGTAGCAGCTGCATATTACAACTCAAATCTAGGACATATCTATGGACAAAACATCAGATCTATTTCAGATCTGGAAACTACATAGTCTTGTTTACAATATCCCCTTGGGGTTTTGAAAAAAATCATGCATAACAAAGAGTAGATCTGAGTTTCAAGTTGCAGATCTGTAAAATGCTGCAGTAATTTATGAATATAACATTACATGACAATAGATCAGATCTAAATATAATATATATCAACAAGCTAATCCATGGATCACCGAAGTGGAAGGCAAAGCCTAGCACTAGAGATCTCTCATCAAAACTGTGATCAAAACACCATGAAGAATCTCACATCAAAATAATGCAATTCCCTAATGGAAAAAATGTTGTAGCTCAAATGACATAGATGGCCCACTGCCAAGTTATAGATCTAAAGTACAAACAAGAGAGGCACTCTTCTAGGAGGTTAAAAGACACACTCCATGAGAAGAGGCTCCCAAAACAAGCTAGATCTCTGCAGATCTAGAATCCCACTTGTTGCAGCTTTCAAAAGCAGCAAAACCCTCAATGGATCAGCGCTACAATTGTAAGTAGAGCTTGGCCTCAAGCCTGATAGTGGATCAAATCAACAAATACTCCTCCAGGAATCCTTAAAGGAAGAGGTGAAATCCCTGCATAGGAACTCCAAGTGCTAAGCGTCACAATTCTCTACTAAACGGTAGAGAATAGTATTTGTCTAAGCAGACAAGATACTTAGAAATATAATCAATCAAAAACCTTCTCTTGCTGCCCTTACCTTCATTTTATAAGATGAAAGCCTTTGTAAACCCTAAACCACCTTGATGAGTTAGCTCCTTTCACATGAGGAGCCTCCTTCTAGAACTGCGCTGTCCCTTTAGGAGATACATTGAACCTAGACAACACTGTAGATTTGGTCAACGTTGACCCAGTCTCACAGCTCAAACCCCTTTCACACCTGCAAGTGATTTATTTGCATGGCATTGATTTATCTTTGTTCACATGGGCATTGATTTATTTAGTATTTTTAGGAGTTTTACATGTCCTCCTTTATTCATTTATTCATGCAACAGAAAGTAAAACAAAAATGAATATTCCTCTTAGCTTAGGCTAAGTAGGAATATTACAGTCCTCCCCTCCAAAATGTTTCTTGTCCTCAAGCACCTGATAGGGTAAGAGCTGTAGTTATTCTTCTCCTCCATTGATGGAATCATCAAGGATCAAGCCCTCATCATAGACCAAGTGCTCAACAAGCCAATGCATCATGAATTTTTCCTCCAAGGCCAACATAATACGTGCATAATCCATCCCTTCAGGAGTGAAAAACTCAATAGAAATAAAAATGGTGGAAAAAATGCTACATCTAAAACATGTATCATGGAGTAAAGGTAGAAGTTTCAAGCCATGTAGTACATACAAGTTCCCCCCCTTCTGTCCATAAAATCCCATAAACAATACAACTATATCATCCAAGTATGGAAGCAGGACTACATATATGCAAACTGAAATCTGCACTTGAGGAGGTGGGTCAAAATCCCACATGTGGTGCTAGCGTAGTGCACCTCTTATCTTCATTAGATCCAGGTGTGTCAAGTGGCATTCCCACCACACTTTTTTTGCATGAGTCACCTTAACATGGCTGAAGGTGTTACATAAGTTTGGTGCCTTTGGGAAGCACCCATCATGAAAAGGAATCTCCCCTTGCACAACAAGGGAGTGGCCAAGTTCAGAATTTCTATTGGCCCCCAACAAGTTATGAGATCCACATGATCTCTCACTACCTTTAGGAGTCTTATCCTGCAAAAACATGGCAAAGGAATGTACAAGATCAGAAAATACAACTTGCTTTGCATGATCAAATCATTTACCATCATAGTCCCTCACACACATGGAGTTGTGCATGAGCATTCCCCTCTTCTCAAGCAAAGGAAGAGCTGGCTGAGATGACTTTTGCAAAGAGTCCATTGGCTGCCCCAATCCTCCATAGCTATTGCACTCTTGAAAGTGCTGATGTAAGTCCTCTCTCATGCCTTCCCAATCAAAACTCTTTATGATCAGGGTATATATCTTCATTGAATACATATGGCTGAGGAAGAATCATTCATATGCCCCTTGTAGGATCTTCTGCTTGAGCTTGGAAGCACTAGCCAAGAAGAGCTTACCATGATAATAGATGACTCCTCCTTGGACTAAGTAGCCCTCTTCTTGATGCATGCCATCTAATACCATACTTGTGTGGATATCCTTGGAATACTCTACAAGCAGTTGAGATTTCCAATAAATATCCACACTGCTCAATAATGACAGTGCTACTGATACATCTATGGGAGTGCTTGTCATGTTGCTGATTTCCTTTTTGACATTGCACATGCCAAAATTTTTGTTGGAAGTCTAATCCTCGCATTCTCCTCCTCCCACAATGAAGATTTAGAAAATTGAGAGGGTGATAGTGATGCAAGAAGAAGACCCCCTTCATTCTTGGGCGGTCCCAAGCCTCCCAACGCTGTAACTTGGTCTCTCATTGCTACAACCATTATTGGATCTAGATTTGGAGCAACACTTTGTGGAACCTTCCCCACAAGATCTGAATCTGATGGCATTCTAGGTGGCTTGCCATGAGATAAGAATGTCCCTTGCAACATCCTCATGAACATGAGAGAAGGAACTGTGAGATCCCTGCTTCCACTGTGCAAATAGATCTCTGTTTTTTGTGTGGAAGTACTAGGTGAAGGATAAGTATGTGTGCCTTGAATCATTTGTGGTTTCCCACTCTTCAAGTCCACCTACTCCATTTGCAAGGGTTTCCAATCAATGGTAACCTTCCCCAAGGTAATCAACCATTGGACACCCAAGATGATGTTGGTGTCAGGTATGTCAAATACAAAGAAGTGATCCACCAAAGTGTAGGATCCCACAATGATAGAGAGTGATGGAACATATTGCATGCATTGCATGGTCCTATCTCCTGGGACCAAAACAAAAAATCCCTCAAACGTATCAGTGGGGATTCCTCTCTTTTGCACAAGATGAGCATAAATAAAGTTGTGGGTTGCCCCACTGTCAATCAGGACAGATACTCTCTGATTCATGATTGAACCTTGTACTATTAGGTTCAAGTACTTAGAAACTCCTCTCAAAGAGGCAAGAGTCCCACTTGTTGGAGCAAAGGCTCCCTTCCCATCTCTGGATGGTGTTTCACATTCCTCATCATCATCAGCGCTATGAACCCTCCTAGGTTCATCATCTTCATCTTCCTCCTCAAGATCTGAGAGGACTTCTATGTAGTGTGCTTTCCCTGCTGCACATCTATGTCGTGGTGCCCATGACTCTTGACAAGTGAAGCACAATATCTTTTTCCTCAATTCCCTCCTGAGATCAATATCAAGAGGCTTATTCAAAGAGCTCTCCTTGGGAGGAGGAACTTTTCCTTCCTTCCCCTTAGAAAAGTGAGGGGCCTTGATTTGGAAAGTTGCCTTTGCTTTTGGCAAGGCATCTTGGAGGTCTCTATCCCTCTCAATGGCATAATGAAAAGTTATGTGCTTGGTAGATTTAACCAAACCATGCAAAGGTTCTTCCAGGCCATCGATGAACATGTAGACTCTCCTTGCTACAGATAGATCAGGGACCATGACTGATAATCTCATAAACACAGAGATACAAGTTTATGCATCTCCTGATTGCTTCAGCTTTGCAAGGCTTATGAAGGGTGCTTTAGGATCCTTCCTGTCAAACCTCTCCACCAATCTTCTAGTAAACTCAGAATAGGTAGTCACATTGATGTGTCCTAATGTAGACAACCCATGGAACCACCAATTGTGTGCTTCACCTTCAAAGTGCAGTGCTGCAATATTGATGGCTTTAGTCTCAGGGAATTTGTTCAACTGGAAGTAGATATCCAACTTTTCTACCCATTCCCTGGCAGAACTGGAGGATGGTCCATCAAAATTGGGCAAAAATAATCTGCCCATAGAGTGGTGTCTATCCTGATGATGAAAGAACCCACCATCTCTATACTATTGCCTTGGTCTTCTTCTATCCTTGAGGTGACAAAAGTCTTGGAAACTCAAGTTATCCTTGAATCTTTGACTCTGGGAATCATACTCCACAAATTAATCTTAAATGGAATATTGTTCTTGTGGTCCTTCATTCTCCACATCCAAGATAGTAGGCATAGTGGAGCGTTGTGTAGCTTGCGGAGCTTGTGGAAAATCCACTGGTTGACCAGTCCCATGATGAGACATGTCAGAGCTTTCCCTTAGATGAAATTTCCTAGGATATTCCCTCATTCTGTCCACCCTCATATCTTTGATCTCTCTGGAAAGATATTGCATGGCCACCAAAAGAGTTCTTGCAAGCTCTTCTACTTCTTTATCATTTACAGCTTCAGGGGCTTTACCCTTGTCTTAACCCTTGTCAGGATCATCAGTAGTGTAATAAAAATTCTTGTAACTTATGTTCTAATACCTCTTCTCCCTCTCAGTAAGAGGATCATCTTATTTTGAATGCAACATGGTTGGTTCTCCAAGGCAAGCATAGGTTGTGCCAAGAAAGGAGCTCTGATACCATTGTAATATCCCAGATATGGAATAGCACAACAAGCCTGCTGAAATAACACACTCTGGGGAGATTTAAATACAGAAATGAGTTTACAACCCTTGGATCCCTTAGATCAACAGATCTAGAGTCTAGATCCAAAAGGGGAGCAAAAAAAAAAATCAAACTAGGTGTGGTAAACAGATCTCCCACCACCTAGTCTAGCTGAAAAACACCCTACAAGAGGGGCTGCAACTATGCATGACAAACTACTTCAGGAATAACGCAGTCTTGGAAAATATGAGTAGGAGGCCATCAAATATGATTAATAAATGAATGTACAGCAAAAAATTAGAAGTAAAGTGAATCTCTTTCAATATACAGTAGAATACATGAGACAATAGAGCAAGATATCTTCAGAAAAGAGAGCTGCAACACATATATATCAGCAGAAATGGCTCAACAACGTTATTTTAAGGAGATGTAGTAGCTACATATTACAACTCATATCTAGGACAGATCTGTGGACAAAACATCAGATCTATTTCAGATCTGGAAACTAAATAGTCTTGTTTACAAGATCCCCTTGGGGTTTTGACAAAATCATGCATAACAAAGAGTAGATCTGAGTTTCAAGTTGCAGATCTATAAAATGCTGCAGTAATTTCTGAATATAACATTACATGACAATAGATCATATCTAAACAGAACATAGATCAGCAAGCTAATCCATGGATCACCAAAGTGGAAGGCAAAGCCTAGCACCAGAGATCTCTCATCAAAACTGTGATCAAAACACCATGAAGAATCTCACATCAAAATAATGCAGTTCCCTAATGGAAACAACATTGTAGCTCAAATGACATAGATGGCCCACTTCCAAGTTACGGATCTGAAGTACAAAGAGGAGAGGCACTCTTCCAGGAGGTTAAAAGACACACTCCATGAGAAGAGGCTCCCAAAACAAGCTAGATATCTGCAGATCTAGAATCCCACTTGTTGTAGCTTGAAAAAGCAGCAAAACCCTCAATGGATCAGCGCTACAATTGTAATTAGAGCTTGGCCTCAAGCCTGATAGTGGATCAAATCAACAAATACTCCTCCAAGAATCCTCAAAGGAAGAGGTGAAATCCCTGCATAGGAACTCCAAGTGCTAAGTAGCACAATTCTCTACTAAACAACATAGAATAGTATTTGTCTAAGCAAAAAAGATACTCAGAAATATAATCAATCAAAAACCTTCTCTTGTTTCCCTTCCCTTCCTTTTATAAGATGAAAGCCTTTGCAAACACTAGACCACCTTGATGAGTTAGCTCCTTTCACATGAGGAGCCTCCTTATAGAACTGCGCTGTCTCTTTAGGAGATACATTGAACCTAGACAACACTGTAGATTTGGTCAAGGTTGACCCAGTCTCACAGCTCAAACCCCTTTCACACCTGCAAGTGATTTATTTACATGGCCCTGATTTATCTTTGTTCACATTGGCATTGATTTATTCAGTCTTTTCAGGAGTTTTACATGTCCTCCTTTATTCATTTATTCATGCAACAGAAAGTAAAACAAAAATGAATATTCCTCTTAGCTTAGGCTAAGTAGGAATATTACAATTCTTGTAAAATAAATTCAAAGTTCCTAATTGACAAGGGAACTATGAACAAAAAAGGAACGATTCCTGAGGTCATAGTTCATGAGGATCGAAGTTCTCAAGGTCATAGTTACTAGGCATCATAGTTCCTAAGGGTTAAATTTCTCAAGTTCATAGTTCTTTTATGTCATAGTTCTTGTGGGTCATATTTTCTATTGGTTAGAGATCCCAATGATAAGAAAGCTCATAAAATTTCTTCAATGAGATTCGATGAAGTGCTTGCTGGAAAATGATAGAGGGAGGGAATATCTATATCTATATATATATATATATATATATATATATATATATATATATATATATATATATATATATATATATAGAGAGAGAGAGAGAGAGAGAGAGAGAGAGAGAGAGTAGAAAATGTGTAAATGGAAATAGAGAGATAGAGAGCGTTGGGATTAAATTATTCATAATGGTATAAAACAACAATTGCATCCATATAATCCCATTCCATCAAATTCCACATTACTAGGGTTTTCAAATTCCATAAAAGTAGTGTTTTCAAATTGCACAAAAATAGGGTCTTCAAATTTCACTTCAATATACATTGACATACATCTACAACTTGTGATGCAAGGTCAATATGGTGTGTTTAGTTACATTGTCTAATTATGCACTAAAATTTGAACTCACTATGTTGGAGTTTACACATTCCACATTGCTAGGGTTTTAAAATTCCACAAATATAGGGTTTTCATAGTGCATAAAACTAAGGTTTTAAAATTGCATTATGACATTTCCTGATAATGCACAAACAATTTTGAACCATGCTAAGAAGTTAGCCTTGTTGGTGTCTTGGTTGGTAGCTTGGGCCTTAGAGAGCCTAGATAACTAGGAACACATGTGCATTCCTAAGAACAAGCACACATTCTTGTGGGCATGTGCTCCTCATGGTATCCCCATTTCAACTTCTGGGGTCATTATTTTTGTGCAAATTCCCTTATTCGATTCTAACTATTTTTTTCAATTATGCATAATCCTTCTCAAGGTCTCATTATAGAATATCTCACAACATTACTTCATACACTTCATGCTAGGTGTTTTCTCATTAGTCTATATAGTTTATCTCTTTTTCCACATATGAAGTCATTGCCACACATATGTGATTCCACAACCACTTTCCACATGGTTATTTCTAATATACTAATAGAGTGCTACGTTATTTCATCATGACTATTCCCTAATTACAAAAGCCTCCACCATGTTCTGGTTGATTTATTACACTTTTTTGACAAACCTCCACATATTTAACTTTATGTATCTATTTATTACTATTTTATGTTCATATCATCATTATATATTGGTCATGGTTATGAGCGTTGCAATAGGTTATCATCATTCATATCTTAAAACCCTCATTTCTTTATACTTATTTTTCATCTTCTCATAGGTTCTGCATTCTTTGAGGGGTAAGTTTCTTCCAATTTCGGCTTCATTCATATGTACTTTAGGTAATTGTGATACTATTTATCAATTATAATTTATCTTTATTTGGATTGAATTATTATATTGCTTACCATCTATCTCAATGATTTAAGAGTGGAAGAATTAATGGAACCAACTTGTAGGGCCTTTTTTTATCAATGGGTCCTAATTTGGAAAACTTGGATATGCAACCTTCCAGAGCCATTTTGAGGCATTAAATATTTTTTTTTTTTGGGTAAACAAATTCTCGCTTGTGTGAGACCGTCTAGTACTTGAAGTTTGTATGCAAAATTTATGCCTCTTGCAATTTTATCTATCATATTGATCACCATGGTACACATGTATGTCACATTAATCCTCGTTACTCACACATATGGGGATAGCTAGGTGTGGACTTTCAAAAAGACTCTAGAGGGTCCAAAATGATAACTCTATTTGAGGTTTGAGGGAGTCAAACCTTTCATATAGTTATCTATTGGGTTATGTAAATACTAAGCCACTATGAGGAGTAGGGGTTCCATTTCATGCTATTATATTTTCTTCCAGATTTGAGCAAAGCAATTGGGAGTGGGATGTTAGAGAAAAAAAAGGGGGCTTAAGATTTTGTAGCAACTTTACAAGACATAAGTCTTAAGTAACTCTATGCATAGTGCCTCTCTCTTTGTATCTACACATTTTTCCATACTAGAGGATAGAGAGTAAAGAAACCTCACTTTCTAGGTAAGTTTCTCCTATAGGGTTTTTCGAGGGAAAAAATTGTGCCTATTTTGGTTGGTGTGTGTATTTCGTTTCACTCTATATTGCTTAAATTTAAGATAATTTATATTTAATCATACAAAAAATAAATAAAAAATCTGAGATTTAAAAGGAGTTAACATTCATAGTAAAAATTTAAATATTTTACTAGATCTATTATGATGAATTGTTTCAATGGAATATCCATGACAATTTACTGATCAGCTCCACATCTTGCCTGGATGACTAGTGGCTTCTTTACTACCACATGTTACGTCGATCAATTTAACATATTATGTGATTGCATGCTGCTTCATCGTTGATTTTATTTTCTTAATGTCCACGGTTATAATTTTATCGTCATTCTTCCCATCTTGAAAATGAAATATCCTCAAAGTAAGAAAATCCAATAACCCTTAATTAGGAGTTCGGATAAACAATCCTCTTGAATCCATTTTATATTTGAATCCATCATTGACATCAATTATAATTTGATTTTCAAACTATGCCATGATTGCTAGGTTTTTACTTTTATAATCGTATCAAAATATTTTATAATGAGGACAAGTACAAAAGATTCCATTATGAGGACAAGTATAAAAGACAAATAGTACATAAAATAATTACTAAAATTTATTTTCCCACACATTACAACTATTTATTGGTCATATATATATTCCCTTGCCCTTATAGCTCTAAATAAGGTTCCAAATTCCTTTATCCTCCCTTAATTAACTATATAAGCCTCATTACATCT
Source organism: Pinus albicaulis (assembly GCA_034641835.2). NCBI lineage: Eukaryota > Viridiplantae > Streptophyta > Pinopsida > Pinales > Pinaceae > Pinus > Pinus albicaulis. The sequence goes on from CM076582.1 coordinate 1,191,872,956, forward strand.
AAAATGTAATAATAAACCTTTATATTCACATAAATTTACTCATATTCATGAAGTCGTATAATTTTTTTTTTTTTTTTTGAATGGTGATACACATTTATCAATAACAAAATTATCCTCATCATAACTTAGTCCACAATAGTAAAATTACTATTTATACAGAAATATAAATCACAATAAAGATAAATTTAAAAAGGTTTCCCTTAAATTCCATATGAAAAAATTTTCTTACATATTAACATGTTACATGTCTTACTTTTTTGAGCTTGTTATAGAATATTTGAATTCATTTTAATCATTCTTCCAAACTGTGGAATATGAAATTCTCTCACTTTAAAATGTTGTTAAAACCATTACACTAAATTATATCTCACTATAAGGAAAATACGTTCTAGCAGAGGTTTTTCTGGAATCCCCCATAAAAACAACCCAAAAATTGGTTTGTAGCAGAGGTCACTAGAGGAGGTGGGTAGAAGGATGTTTTAGTATATGTTTTTTTGAAGGTGCGTCTACAATATACAAACATAATGGTGCTTAATATACATATAAGCACCAGTGCCGAATAGAACATGGTGCACTGTGGAATATTTATTTTAAAAAAAATTGTGCTAAATAACAAATAACATCGGTGCGTATATTACTCTATAGCACGGGAAAAGGGTTAAATTTACAAAAATGTCAATCGTAAAATTATTTTTTCTCATTCCCGTGCTATACTGTGACGAATACCCAGTGCTAAACCAATACTATAATGCCTCGGTGTGTGCACATTATACCACACACTCGTGCTTGAATAATCGATAGCACCATATAAATGTTAAATTTTAAAAATTCCTTTCTTGTAGTAAAATTCCCTGATGCATACTTAGAAGGAGCACTGCTATAGTTTTTAATTTAAAAAAAATACAATTCTATATTCGAATGAAGCGCCAGTGTTGTTCATGTATTATAACACCCTAATGTGTTTTAGAAAGAGCACCACTAGGCATTTTTTAATTTTTTAAAAATGTGGTGCTATAGTCCAACAAAGAACCAATGCAATACATGTATTCAAACACCCCAGGGCGTCTTTACAAAAGCACTACTATTTGGTTTTAATGAAAAAAAAGCGGTGCTCTTGGATATTTGACGCACCTATGCGGTTATAATAACACACTAAAAGAGGGTTAAATAGAAAACCCTCCCAGGTCGATGCCTGAGGTGCAGATGCACATGTGGGGCCAAATGATGCTCGAGAGGGGCCTAACGGAGTATTCGGTCAAGATTTCCACATAGGAACTAACACTACTAGCTAGTGAGGATGACCACACATTTATCTTGTTGTCGTTTCTGTATGCGAGTATTTATTGGAGACAGTGTCCCAACATCCTCCTCACACCAAATGAGCCTGCAAATGATATAGGTAATATTCATGTTTTCTTTAAACTAATCTAGTTTCATTTTATTGTCTTAATTAATTAGATTAAAATTTATTCTAACACGTTCTTTAACTTGTTTTATTAAATTATTTAATGAAATTGTATAATTATTGTTGTGTATTGTATATTTTGTAGGCATTGACACATTCCTTGGGGACATGCCTCCTACGCCACCGAAGGGAGTAGATGCGAAGATGGGTGAGGCCCAAGAGGTTGAGTGATGCAAGTTGCAACTACTTGCAAATTCTAATCCACAAATTAAAAAACCCACACAACAATTACACTCAAATAAGATATAATTAATTTAAGATAAAAAATTTTACAATATAATATTGGCCTCATTATCATTGGTCATTTACTCATACTGCATACCTCTCCCACACTCACACAAATTTTACATAGCATCATGGAAAATTTTAAGGACGAAAAATTATTTTGAAGTTTAAAAATATTGGCGAATCTCACTAGTCCCTAATATGCAAACTATAAAATGTTTATTGATATATTTGTAAAATTATTCAAATTTATAATTATTTTATATATATTATCTATATAATGTTGGCATTTTTAAGGTAAAATAATTTTGTATTGTAAAATTTGGGCAAATCATCTTTAGAAAAAATGGAAATTGGCAAATCTTTTTTTTAGAGAAATCATGGAAAATTAGCCCACCAGCGAATATTAGCCCCTAAAATTTTCCATGGATAGCATAAAAGTGGTTTCTTGGAATATGCATCAAATCAACAAGTACACTGCCTGTATATTCATTTACAATACTCCACCAAAACCAAAATAATATCACATCTTGAAAAAATATATTACAACAATATGTTTTTTTTTCTTTTCTAGTTCTTCAATACTTACTAATTTATAAAAATCATTCTAAATCTAAAATAGGATCAAGATCCATAATAAGAGGTTAATACCTATTATTTTAATAACTAATTTGGATTTTTTTTTGAAAGTTAGAGAAGCATCTTATATTACGATAACACAAAAATTTACATCATAGCCTGATGGTCTGTCAGACCAGTTGCAATATAATAAATCCTTGTTCCAGAATTTAAATAAGCTAGTCCAAACTTGATATTTTGTCTATGACATCCTAGGAATATTAACAAAATTAAATTTTCTACTGACACTTAAACCTTTACACCATACTGGAGGTCTAAGCGTAAATTTATCTTTCAGATCCGAATCTACACACCTTATACTTATTCTATAAATATTATTTGGCCCTGCTAGCCTATTGACTAATACATCAAAATTAAATAAAAATACATAATCATTTATCCAGGGACAATGGTGGAGTCTCCTCCACACCTAAACCAGAAGTAGGTGTAGCTTTCTTCGTTGGGGTTACTATCGTTGTTGTTTCCACTGTTTCTCCCACTCTCGGTGCTTCTAGTGGATTTCCAATGGCTCCCGCTACCTCTTTAACCTTATATTTTGTTAACTTGTTCGGATCCCCAAGTCCTTTCCCCAGTGTAATATCTAATTTGTGGATATAATTCAAGTAAATTGAGAAAATATTGTTGATGTCATTGATGCAATCATCCCACAGGCATTCAATGTTGACCACCCTTTGGAGTGCCTCCTTGAATCCCTTCAGCCTATGTTCAATTGCTTTCAATTGCAGATGGTATTCCATCTTCCACTTAATTATTTCCTCTGTCTGCAACTTTCCTACTAATGTTTTGACATGAAAAGCTATTTTCAGTGTTCTTTGGTACACCGTTTGTCTCGTGCAAGACTTCCTCGTATCGATGATCCAGTCAATATCTTATTTAATCCTGTAATCTGGGGTGTTCCTCCTCAGTCTCCTTACTTCATTTTCCCAGACCTCTATTATTTCCTTGCCTTGGTTAGGAACAATATCATGGTATTTTAGGGCTACTTCCTTTGCTTCCTCCTCTAATCTTGTCCTCTTACCAGCGAAGGAGCCTTGAGCTTCTTCTCTTGGCCTTCCCCTTGGAATTAAACTCCCATTTCTTGCCATAGATCTTCTGAGTGTTGTGTCTCTCTGATAAACAAACCTTATTTTCTTACTGCTCCCCTTTGTTTCTTCCAAACTCATCACTATTCTTCCCATGCAATGCCCCTCCATTAGGGGAATTTTGAGGTCTAAAATGGGCCTCCTAAGAAAAATGTACAAGAAAAATAAAATTTCATAAGAACCAATAGGATTCAAGATGATGATGTCAACCATGGGAGATGATTCAACATTTTTGGAGTAAAAAAGTAAAAATATTAAAAATTAATAAAATAATAAAACTACTTTTTCAACTCATATTTTCAACTTATCTCCCTAAGTTTTTATCCAAATTTCAAGTAAGAGTACTCATTGGATGCAAAATTTAACTTCTCATCCAAGGAGTACCCATGTTGCATACTTTCAATGCACCCTACTACATGAAAAATGGGAAATACATGAAAAAACATGATTGCAATCACGTTTTTCATGTATTTCTCAGTTTTTGTGTAGCAGGGTCCATCAAAAGTATGCAACATGGGTTCTCCTTGGATGGAGAATCAAATTCTTCATCCAATGAGTGTTTCCACTCGAAATTTGAGTAAACCCACAGAGGGATAAGATGAAAATACGAGTTGAAAAAATAGTTTTTTTCTTTTTTCCCTCTAAAATTTGATGATTTAATCTAACATTATTTTATTATTTCCACTATTATATTATAATCTCCTTAGGAGGCCCATTTTAGACCTCAAAAATCCCCTAATATTATAAAGGAAAAATACATAGCATGGAAATCCTCCTCGTGGTTTGGGCACCTTCATTGATCATTTGCAGCAATTTATTTTTACCAATTCCGTTGCAGTGAAAATGTGTGAGGATGGGACAATCCTCCCTCTCATTTGCCTCTACATATGGTATTTCTAGGCCCATTACGTCCTTGGTACTATACCAGTACTACTTCACACTAAGTTCTGTCCTTCCCCACCTCTGTGATCGTCCATTCTCATAAAGACCACCTCTCGGCGGACGATTATGTGATCTTGGCATTGAATTATTCCCATTAGCTACCGTCATGTACTTCAACCTTACTTTGACACATACCTCCTCATTCCTCCTTCTACGTGCATTCCTTTCGCCAGGTGGGTTGTTGATGTCCTCTTGGACCACCTCATATCCTTCATGTTGCTCCTTTAACATGGTTAGATATATTATTTCCAGCTCCCATCAATCTACCTTGAGCTATCCTTCCACCATTTCTTCCTAGGTTGTTTTAGTTAGAACTCTAGTTCTCTCGACCCCTTCGTTGGCCACTCTGTTTGCCAACGCATTTTTCGAGCATATGACTAGAGTGAATTCTAACATTATTAGCTCTTTCAGGTGATCATTATTATTATGAATAATTTGTCATAGCTAATAATTCCTCATGGCTTTGTTCATCAGGGTGCCACATTGAAGTATTCATTCCACCTGAATGGATAGAGCTAATTCACCTTCTAATATTACATTTATCTTTCTTTCCTGTCGCAACATTTCCAATCCTTGTTCTAGATCCTGGAAATTTGCTGCATTGTTTATGGTTTTTCCCATTTTAATGTAGTATAATATTTTTATTTTACCATTCCAGACTCTTATGATTCCTCCCACATGTAATGTTCCAAATCTGGAATTTCTACAACAATGAGAATACCCGAAGGTATTCCAAAGTTGGATAAGCATCAATATGCCTTATAAAAGATTTCAAATGACATATCCTTCAATTAAATGATTATGCAGCAGCTTATAACTCACTTTGGACTCAAAAGGGTGGGGAAAAGAGGTGATTTTGGCCCTAAAATGAGTGTATTCAAGTATCTGCGTAAAAAAAAGGTGGGATGACGGTTAGATCTGATAGCTTAGGTCATGAGGGATCTATGATATTAATTTAAGCTCCAAAAAATAATTATAGCTAGGTTAAACAGTTCCTCCTTCCCCAACTAGGCTTAAAAACCCTGATTTCCCATGGCTTAATTATGCAGAAATTTGCTGAAGCATGGATAGCATAATTTTTGAGGGTTTTAACTGAAATAATGCTGGAAAATATGTATGGAAACTTATAATATGACTCAAATGATATATATTAGTAAAAACAAATATTTACATAAAGAAAGGCCTCAAAATGAGGTGCTGCAACTATGGAATGAGACAAAAAAGATGAACATCGTAATTTATAGGGGACTGAAGCAGTGTTTCATTATATTTTGGATCTAAAAAATATATGAATACAAAATCATAGATCAAAATGGGATATATGAGAAAAATTAGCTTTTTAGTACATTCTCCTTGGGGATCTCAGCAGAAAAGGAACAACAATGAATAGATCTGAGATCTACACCATAGATCTGTAGTAATCTTCAAATTTTTTTGAAGAATATGATACATAGTAGATCATATCTGAAATGGAACATAGATTGGTTGGACAATCTATGGATCACCACAGTGAAGGGAAGGATCCCTTTCATTAGAGATCTATCCTCCAAACTGATGCAAAACCCACACTGCAACTCTGCCTGCAAAAAGGACACAGTTTCCTCAAGGGAATACATTGATGAAGTAGAGAACACTTTTTCCTAATGCCAAGATATGGATCTGAAGCACAATCAGGAGAGGCACTCTTCCAGGAGGTTAAAAGACACACTCCGTGAGAAGAGGCTCCCAAAACAAGTTAGATCTTTGCAGATCTAGGATCCCAATTGTTGCATCTCATTGAAACAAGTAAATCCTGACTGGATTTACGTTGCCTAAGAGAGATGGATCTTGGCCTCAAAGCCTGATAGTGGACAAAGCAAAACAACCTCCTCCAAGAGCTGCTCAATGGAAGGAGAGAGAGGATTCCTAAACAGGAAAACCATCTTGTGCTATGTAGCACATTTCTTAGGCTAAAAATCCTAGAGAATTCGAATTAGTCTAGGCAGACTAATTTCTGAATATCTTCAACAACCTTTCTCTTGAGCCTTCTCCTTCCTTTTATAAGATGAGGATGTGAAAAACCCTAAACCACCTTGAATCACTTAACCCCTTTCACATGAGGTCCTCCTTCTAGAACTGTGCTGTCCCTTTATGAGATACACTGAATCTAGATAGCACTGTAGATTTGGTCAAGGTTGACCCAGTCTCATAGCTTAACCCCTTTCACACCTGCAAGTGGATTTTATGTAAATAGCTCAGATATAGCTTTGTTTACATTGAGCATTGATTTATTCACTTGATCTAAGGAGTTTTGCATGTCCTCCATTAGTCATTTATTCATAAATGGAAAATAAAAAAAATTTAAATATTCCTATTAGCTTGGGCTAATTAGGAATATTACAGTCCTCCCCTCCAAAAGTGTTTCTTTCCCTCAAGCAACTGACAAGGTGAGTGCTGCAAAATCTCCAATGGAATTGTCTCCTCCCCAAAATGAACCATATAACTGTCATCATGAAGAATTTGGAGATACAAAGGAAGAATTATAGACTGTCCATTGGTCTTCTCAAGGCATGAGATATTGAAAATATAGGGTACTTCAACCCCTTTAAGAGCCTTTACTCCCCATGCTATCATCCAAATAAAAGGAGCCGTTCTTGATATCTCATAGAAAAAATCATTAATCCCCATCATGTGCATTGAGTAGGGGCTATAAGGCTGGAAATGAGAGATAAATATACTCAAATCACACTGTCCCTCTTCCCATTGTTGATGGATGTGGAACTGTTGATCCTGGGTTGCAAAAATGTAGTTCTAATGAAGCCAAGAGGAGCTTGGACCTTCATGATTCTCTCCATGGATTCTAGGGAGCCTTCTTGCCCAACCTCCTATGCATATAGTGAACAAATCATTTTTACCATAGGTTCTCAAACAAAAATATGGAATAACTGTGATTGGATGGTGACCCAAGTCCCTCCTTTGAGACCAGCTTTGTCCATCCTCTAGCTGCCTCAAATCATGATACAATAAGTGGCCATCCCACCACCTTTGTGCTGCCATAAGCTTCTTCAAAGCTTGGAAATAATGGAGGATAATAGGTGTTGGTTGAACATGATTCAAGAAACACATGTCTTGCTCCAAGTTCTCCATTGTGAGGGATCCCTTCCCATGACATAAGCCCAATACATGACCTTTTTCATAAGAAAACACAATATATAATGCAGCAGCCATATAAGGTTCTATCCTCTTCTTGAAATACAAATGAATTTGGGAGATTGCATTCCCAATGGATACATTCACCCATTGTACCTTTCCTCTCATGTTTACAATAAAGGTTGGAGCATCATTAAAATCATGATATAAACATGCTCCCTTAGCCATCCCATGAGAAGGTTACATCTTCTCCCAACCCAAAGTACATACATGATTATGATATTAATTCTAAATAGAAATACATGTACATACATCATGGATACAAGTAGATGTATGGACATGGAATTCATCATGGAGTGTCCATACTCTCTCCTCATCAACCAAAACAAACATGCCTTCTTATTATGCATTATTTTCTTGAAATATAAGGCATGAGACAAGAAATTCAAAAACCTTGGGTGGTACCCAAACTCATCCAATAGGAACCAGCGTCGGTGATCTTCTCCTTGCCTCGGATCTAGATATGGTAAGTGGTTTGCATGCCACTTACTTTCTGCCCTTATCATTTCACCATGACTGAAAGGGAAATGTATATTTGGTGCCTTAGGGAAGCACCCATCATGTTGTAACACCTCCCTTAGCCCATCAAGGGAGTGGCCATATTTGAAAATAATCTTGGCCCATAGTTGGCCATGAAGCTTGTATGGTAAAACACTCCCTTTGGGAGTTATGGCCTACAAATGTAAAGTAAGAGAATACATGCAATCATGAAATAAGATGTGCTTTACATAAGCATTCTTCTTACCCAAAGTCTCCAATGTTGTGTTGGCTTCCCTCTTAGAAAGAGATGACATTGATGCACAAGGTTGAGGGAACACTTTGCTCTTCTGCTCATCATGGGAACTCCTTGGTGGAATTCCTTCAAGTAAGGAGACATCAAGGCATAGATCATGGAAGGATGTATGGAATGATGTGTCCTTGATTTGCTTTAATAGATCATTTTTCCTTCTTTTTGAATTATTATGCTGAAATAAAGAGGGAAAATTGTTTCAAACCATGTGACACTTGCCCTCCTCTTTGCCTTCTGCAATATTTAGGGTCTCATCCTTTGATAGTGATGACATATGTTGCCCATGGATGGTGCCATAATATTCATATTATGAGACCTCATTAATGAGATATGACTGAATAGATGAGTGGAGAAGACCCTCCATGCTTCCAGTGCGCAATCCAATCACCTTCCTAGGTGTTTCAACCTTTTGCAATGGATAGGAATGAGACTGGACCTCTTCCCCATCTCCTCTTTGTGTCCTAAAAGTCTTAAACCTTCTGCATTGCAAGGGCTTTTGAAATGAAATCACTCTGAGATATTCAAGAAAATACCTCTCATATATGTCCTCCAAAACCATTGAGGTTCTGGATCTCCTGTAGGTAGAAGTTTCTCTTTGAGCTGGGGGGTGCTCATTGAGAAAAAGGCTTCTAGAAAGGAGAAAAGGTTTCTCACTTCAAGATGTGTACCATTCATCATTTATTCCTCCATTGATTCATGAATGAAGCTGCAATTTGAATACCCCCATGAGGAATGGTGCCTCCTTTATTATTTACTTCTCTTGCACAGCGCAGTACAACTTTTTTTCTCTAAATCAGCAGCATACAGAAATGTAGATCTCTTCATAAAATGTGCTGAAATGACAACAGATGAATTTTTAATCACACTTTGGTGGGATGTAGAAGCAAGAGTTTCTTATGTAACTATGTATTCTTCCTCCATTAATAAAGGCTACTCCTCCAAGTTTGTGCTAGCACTAGTACAAGTCTCCACCCTTTCAATCTCCTTGAGATCTTCTTCAATACCCTTCATGGTTTGGAAAAGGAGCAGGGAGATCTCCTCTTTTGTCATTCTTCCAAGTGGTGGAGCCATGATATTGTTTCTTCTCTACAATTAATCTTCTTTGTGAGGGTAGGAAGCGCATGGGTCTTCCTCTCCTTCTTGAAACCTTCTGTAGGTCTCACTGCAACTTTCTTCTCCTTGAAACCCTCTAGGAGTTCATTTTCTTCTTCTTTCTCCTTTGTCTGTCTACCCTCTTTGAAGAGGCTCTTCATGGATCTGGAATATGATCAGGTGAAACTAATATTATTTAGCATTATAACCTTGATCCTTTCTGTACAACACTTAGGCTTGAAGCCACAGGCTGAGCCAAATATCTTGCTCTGATACCACTGTAATGTTCCAAATCTGGAATTTCTACAACAATGAGAATACCATAAGGTATTACAGAGTTGGAGAAGCATCAATATGCCTTATAAAATATTTCCAATGACATATCCTTTATTTTAATGATTATGCATCAGCTTATAACTCACTTTGGACTCAAAAGGGTGGAAAAAAGAGGTGATTTTGGCCCTGAAATGAGTGTATTCAGGTATCTGCATAAAAATAAGATGGTATGATGGTTGGATCTTATATATTAGGTCATGAGGGACCTATGATACAAATTTAAGATCAAACAAATAATTATAGCTAGGTTAAACAGTTCCTCCTTCCCCAACTAGGCTTAAAAACCCTGATTTCCCATGGCTTAAATTATGCAGAAATTTGCTGAAGCATGGATAGCGTAATTTATGAGGGTTTTAAATGAAATAATGCTGGAAAATCAATATGGAAACTTAGAATATTAATCAAACGATTTAAATTAGGAAAAATAGAGATTTACATAAAGAAAGGCCTCAAAATGAGGTGCTGCAACTATGGAATGAGACAAAAAAGATGAAAAACATAATTTATAGGGGAATGAAGCAATGTTTCATTATATTTGGATATACAACATATATGAATAAAAAATCATAGATCATAATGGGATCTATAAGCAAAATTAGCTTTTTATTACATTCCCCTTGGGGATCTCAGCAGAAAAGGAACAACAATGAATAGATCTGAGACCTACACCATAGATCTGTAGTAATATTCAGAAATTTCTGAAGAATATTATACATATCAGATCATATCTGAAATGAAACATAGATTGGTTTTCCAATCTATGGATCACCACAGTGAAGGGAAGGATCCCTTTCACCAGAGATTTATCCTCCAAACTGATGCAAAACCCACACTGCAACTCTGCCTGCAAAAAGGACACAGTTTCCTCAAGGGACTGTGCTAATGAAGTAGAGAAAACTTTTTCCTGAGGCAAATATATGGATCCGAAGCATAATCAGGAGAGGCACTCTTCCAGGAGGTTAAAAGACACACTCGATGAGAAGAGGCTCCCAAAAAAAGCTAGATCTTTGTAGATCTAGGATCCCACTTACTGCAACTCACTGAAACAAGTAAATATTGACTAGACTTACACTGCCTAAGAGAGATGGATCTTGGCCTCAAAGCCTGATAGTGGACAAAGAAAAACAACCTCCTCCAAGAGCTGCTCAATGGAAGGAGAGAGAGGATTCCTAAACAGGAAAACCCTCTTGTGCTATGCAGCACAATTATCAGGCTAAACAACCTAGAGAATTCAAATTAGTCTAGGAAAACTAATTTCTGAATATCTTCAAAAACCTTTCTCTTCAGCCTTCTCCTTCCTTTTATAATATGAGGATGTGCAAAACCCTAAACCACCTTGAATCAATTAACCCCTTTCACATGAGGTCCTCCTTCTAGAACTGCGCCGTCCCTTTATGAGATACATTGATTCTAGACAATGCTGAAGATTTGGTCAAGGTTGACCCAGTCTCACAGCTTAACCCATTTCACACCTGCAAGTGGATTTTATGTAAATAGCTCATATATAGCTTTGTTTACATTGAGCATTGATTTATTCACTTGATCTAAGGAGATTTACATGTCCTCCATTAGTCATTTATTCATAAATGGAAAATAAAACAAAATTAAATATTCCTATTAGCTTGGGCTAATTAGGAATATTACAGTCCTCCCCTCCAAAAGTATTGCTTTCCCTCAAGGAACTGACAAGGTGAGTGCTGCAAAATATCCAATGGAATTGTCTCCTCCCCAAAATGAACCATATAGTTGTCATCATGAAGAATTGGGAGATACAACGGAAGAATTACAGACTGTCCATTGGTCTTCTCAAGGCATGAGAGATTGTAAATATAGGGTACTTAAACCCCTTTAAGAGCCTTTACTCCCCATGCTATCAGCCAAATAAAAGGAGCCATTCTTGATAGCTCATAGAAACAATCATTAATTCCCATCATGTGCATTGAGTAGGGGCTATAAGGCTAGAAATGAGAGATAAATATACTCAACTCACGCTGTCCCTCTTCCCATTGTTGATGGATGTGGAGCTATTGATCCCGGGCTGCAAAAATGTAATTCTCATGAAGCCAAGAGGAGCTTGGACCTTCATGATTCTCTCCATGGATTTGAGGGAGCCTTCTTGCCCAACCTCCTATGCATATAGTGAACAAATCATTTTTACCATAGGTGCTCCAACAAAAATATGGACTAAGTGTCATTGGATGGTGACCCAAGTCCCTCGTTTGAGACTAGCTTTGTCCATCCTCTAGCTGCCTCAAATCATGATACAATAAGTGGCCACCCCACCACCTTTTTTCTGCCATAAGCTTCTTCAAAGCTTGGAAATAATGGTGGATAATAGGTGTTGGTTGAACATGATTCAAGCAACACATGTCTTGCTCCAAGTTCTCCCTTGTGAGGGATCCCTTCCCATGACATAAGCCCAATACATGACCTTTTGCATAAGAAAACACAATATATAATGCAGTAGCCATATAAGGTTCTATCCTCTTCTTGAAATACAAATGAATTTGGGAGATTGCATTCCCAATGGATACATTCACCCATTGTACCTTTCCTCCTCTCATGTTTAAAATAAAGGTTGGAGCATCATTAACATCATGATATAAACATTCTCCCTTATGCCATCCCATGAGACGGTTACATCTTCTCCCAACCCAAAGTACATACATGATTATGATATTCATTCTAAATAGAAATACATGTACATACATCATGGATACAAGTAGATGTATGGACATGGAATTCATCATGGAGTGTCCATACTCTCTCCTCATCATCCAAAACAAACATGCCTTCTTCTTATGCATTCTTTTCTTGAAATACAAGGCATGAGACAAGAAATTCAAAAACCTTGGGTGGTACCCAAACTCACCCAATAGGAACCAGCGCCGATGATCTCCTCCCTACTTCAGATCTAGATATGGGAAGTGGTTTGCATGCCACTTACTTTCTGCCCTTATCATTTCACTATGGCTGAAAGGGAAATGTATATTTGGTGCCTTAGGGAAGCACCCATCATGTTGTAACACCTCCCTTAGCCCATCAAGGGAGTGGCCATATTTGAAAATAATCTTGGCCCATAGTTGGCCATGAAGCTTGTAAGGTAAAACAATCGCTTTAGGAGTTATGGCCTGCAAATGTAAAGTAAGAGAAAACATGCAATCATGAAATAAGATGTGATTTACATAAGCATGCTTCTTACCCAAAGTCTCCAATGTTGTGTTGGCTTCCCTCTTAGAAAGAGACGACATTGATGCACAAGGTTGAGGGAACACTTTGCTCTTCTGCTCATCATGGGAACTCCTTGGTGGAATTCCTTCAAGTAAGGAGACATCAAGGCATATATCATGGAAGGATGTATGGACTGATGTGTCCTTGATTTTCTTGAATAGATAATTTTGCCTTCTTTTTGCATTATTATGTTGAAATAAAGAGGGACAATTGTTTCTTACCATGTGAAGCTTGCCCTCCTTTTTTCCTTCTGCAATCTTCAGGGTCTCATCCTTTGATAGTGACGACACATGATGCCCATGGATGGTGCCATAATCTTCATATAATGAGACCTCCTTAATGAAAGATGACTGAATACATGATTAGAGAAGACCCTCCATGCTTCCACTATGCAATCCAATCACCTTCCTAGGTGTTTCAACCTTTTGCAATGGATAGGAATGAGACTGGCTCTCTTCCCCATCTCCTCTTTGTGTCCTCAAGGTTTTACACCTTCTGCATTCCAAGGGCTTTTGAAATGCAATCCCTTTGAGATATTCAAGAAAAGACCTCTCATCTATGTCCTTCCAAAACCATTGAGGTTCTGGATCTCTTGCAGGTAGAAGTTTCTCTTTGAGCTGGGGGGTGCTCATTGAGAAAGAGGTATCTAGAAAGGAGAAAAGGTTTCTCACTTCAAGATGTCTACCATTCATGATTTCTTCCTCCATTTCTTCATGAATGAAGCTACAATTTGAATTCCCCCATGAGGAATGGTGCCTCCTTTCTTATTTACTGCTCTTGCATAGTGCAATTCAACTTTGTTGCTCTAAATCAGCAACATACAAAAATGTAGATCTCTTCATACAATGTTCTGAAATGACAACAGATGAATTTTTAATCACACCTTGGTGCGATGTAGAAGCAAGAGATTCTTCTGTAACAATGTAGTCTAGACAGACTAATTTCTGAATATCTTCAACAACCTTTCTCTTCAGCCTTCTCCTTCCTTTTATAAGATGAGGATGTGCAAAACCCTAAACCACCTTGAATCACTTAACCCCTTTCACATGAGGTCCTCCTTCTAGAACTGCGTTGTCCCGTTATGAGATACACTAAATCTAGACAGCACTGTAGATTTGGTCAAGGTTGACCCAGTCTCACAGCTTAACCCCTTTCACACCTGCAAGTGGATTTTATGTAAATAGCTCAGATATAGCTTTGTTTACATTGAGCATTGATTTATTCACTTGATCTAAGGAGTTTTACATGTCCTCCATTAGTCATTTATTCATAAATGGAAAATAAAACAAAATTTAAATATTCCTATTAGCTTGGGCTAATTAGGAATATTACACTACACTTGCCTTTCTTGGGTTTCCTTTAGCTACCCTGTCAAAGTTAAATTTCCAGAAACCTTCAGAAGGCGCTTTCCATACTGTGGTACCTATCCTGATATTATTTTCTTTTGGTCTGAGGATCTTGTCCCCCAGGTAATTTAGGTCAAAAAATTTTAATATTATTGCTTCCTGAAGGGATGGTTCTTCTTCCGTCATTTGAAATTGTTTGCTATTAATGGTTTCCTTCATCTAATGTTGAATTTATTCCATCAATTTTGTTATAGGTAAATTTTTATCTTTGAATATTTCGCAGGTACATTCCTTCCAGAGTGATCAAAGGATGAACCCTTGGATCAAGTTCCAAGTTGAGTTAACCACTTCATTCTTGGTATATTGCACACAATTTTTTAATTGTGTCTTGAATATTTTCTTTGTTTATATTAGTTTCTCTGTATATAATATCCAACTAGTCCCAAGGGGCTTCCGAATATATACAAGTGTTCAATAAGTGGTTGATATTTTATTCTTCCTGCTCACATAGGAAACACCATGATGGACCTATTATTCCTCTCTTTGTGAGATTCTCCCAATTTAGCGCCTTTTTATGCAAAATTATCCATAGGAATGTTTTGATTTTCAACCTGTGGGAAGCCTCCCAAAGTTTTCTCTAGGCCGGGTCATGGATCTCGAGGTTTTTGGCCCTGAGATAAAACGTGGCTTCCTTGAGGTTGAAATCCCCTCCCTCTCGTTGTCCCCATCTGAGTTGTTCTCTCTCTCCATTTTCCATGATTTTTCTTTTTATTAGCTCTTCTATGATATCTTTCATTTATTAGTTACTTAGATTAGTTTTTCAGAGGATGTTTAAGGTCCATGCTCTCCATTTTTCATTTAACAGCTTCAGAGACCAAAAATGGTGGACCTTTATGAGTCCCAGTCTCTCTGTGGCTTCCTGTAGACTTATCCATTCTGGTTTATTTAATTTTGTTAGTTGTTGCTAGGCATAATCCCTGAATAGGGCTTTCTTTCCATCTCTTACTTCCTAGAATCTGTGAGTTTCTATAATATCCCTATTGGAATCTATTAGGGACCAAATGGCAGACCCCGAGATTAAACCCATGAGCCAGATCAAGTTTCATTTTTGACAATCTGGGGCATATTTCACTTCCCATAAATTTTCCCAAGGCATCTCCACTCTCGCTAACCATTTCCACCATAACTTTATTCCATTTTCTTTGTTAATTATATTGGGGCTCTGAATCCCCAAACCTCCTACCTGGTTGGATTTACAGATTGTGTTCCAAGCGACTAGTGCCCATTTTATTTTTCCTCCACTCCTCTCCATAAGAAACTTATTTGTATCTCCTTTATTTTTTTAAGTACTCCTTTGGGCACTGGAATGATAGATATAATTTATCTTATGGTGGCTTGAAGCAGCACCTTTAATAGCACCAACCTTCCTGACAGGTTCAGTGCTCTCACGATACATATCTTGACTCTGTATTCTAGGTCGGATATGATTTTTCCCAATTGGAAATTTTCCATGCTTGTGTCATTAAGGGTACCCCAAGATATATGGAAGGGAGGGAATTTATTTGGAAACCAAGGATAGCTTCTAGATTCTTTGGATAACATTGTGAGTGTTGAAAAAGAAAATCATGTTTTTAGATAAAATTAAATACATACCTGACGCCTTCAAGAAGGTATTTAGAATGTTTGTGTAACTGTGGGCCTCCTTAATTGTAGGCACACCATGCAATATGGTGTCATCTACAAATTGTTGGTGAGTGGTTGATTGAGTGCTGTCATGCAGCTTTAGCCCTGTGATAGTCCCTTCTCTGTTAGCCGTTGTTATAGCTCTACCAAGCCATTCCATCATCATTAGGATAAAAGGGAAGGGAGACAATGGGTCTCCTTTCCAAATTTCCCTAGATGCGAAGAAATGTTTTGAAGGGGCTTCATTAAGAAGAAGCGATAAGATGGGTGAAGAGACCATTTCCATGATCCAACTAATACAATGGTTATCAAATCCAAATTCTTGTAACATTGCTACCATATATTAGCAACTGATATTATCATAGACCTGAAGTCCAACTGCATTATCATTCCAACTTTTTTCTGTGTCTTTAATGAGTGAGCCACTTCATATTCCAGTATTATATTTTCTAAGATCTGTCTTCTTGCCACATAGCCCAGTTGTTCTTCTGAGATCAGATATGGAAGAATTTATTTTAACCTATTAGCAACACTTTAGATATTATTTTATAGATCATGTTGCAAAGTGCTATAGGTATGAATTTTTCAGGGGTACTTTCCAGTTGTTCCTTAGGGATTAGGGATATAAATGTTGAATTTAGATATTTGAGAAATGTTGTTGATTATTGAGAGTCAACTACCACCTCGTAGATGTCTTTTGACCATTTCCCAACAGACTTTAAAAAATTCTGTGGTGAATTGATCAAGCCCAGGGCTTTCCCATTCACCATTTCATTAACTACCAAAGCCACTTCCTCCATAGAGATTGGATTATTTAGGTTGTTATTGTGTTCCTCAGCGACTAACTTTGGGATGTGTTACTATCCTTTGAATATATTCCCCTCTACACCTGGGGCTCTTCATATATATTTTGAAAGTGTTGAACTAGGACCTTATCTGTGTCTTGGTGAACCTCAAATATCTGCCCTTTGTCATCCTTTATTCATAGGATTATATTGGTGTTTTTATGCTTTATTACTAATTGGTGAAATAATTTGGTGTTTTTCTCTCCCTCTCTGAACCATATCACTTGATATTTATGCCTCTAGAGGATTTCATCTTGCTTGCATATATCCTCCCATTTCATTAGTAGCTCCATTTCCTATTCTTTGCTTCCATTTGAGTAGCTGTTTGAGATCAACCGTTGTTCTAGAAATTCCATTTTCTTTTCCAATTCCTTTTGATCCTGAAAAATGTTTCCAAATTTTGTTTTGTTCCACTTCTTTAATTTCATATTGATGTATTTTAATCTGGATCATAGGGTAAACATATTTAATCCTATGTCAGGTATTCTTTCCTTGCACCACGTGTTGATATTCTCTCTGAAGTTAGGATTCTCAAACCAAAATGCTTCAAATATGAAGGGTCTATTTTTGGGAGTTATTAGTAGTTTCTAATTAATTACACTGGTCAGTGGTTAGATCCCCCACAAGGAAGAATGTTTTTTACTGCATCTACCCATATCATTAGTAAAGCCTCCGAAATTATGAATCTTTCAAGCTTGGGCACCAATTGATGTTTCCCTTTCCGCTTATTGCTCCATGTGAAGCATCCTTTTATTGTTTCCAAGTCCATGAGTCTAGTTTCCTCTATGAATTCCTTGAATGCTTTTGAATCTCTGAATGTTATTCTTTGTCCCCATTTTTTTCTGAAAGAGAGGTTATCATATTAAAGTCTGCCCCCACCACTCAGGGGAGGTGTCCTTTCTTTCCTTTTATTCTTCTTAGATTTTGTAGTAACTTTATCTTTTCCTCGAGTCTTTGAAGCCTGCACACATTAGTGAAAACCATTGTGCCAAGGGTTCCTATGACTTGCATTTATATTGAAATATGTTCTCTATTGGCTTTAGAATCTAGAAGAATAAGGGATTGGGGGTTCCAACAGACTTCTAAACCCCCAGCCGAACCCTATGCCTCCACTTATACTGAGTCATACCGTCTTCTTAGTTTATTACATAATTCATTTATTTTTCCTATTGAAAATTTTTATTCCTGAATAAAAAGTATATAAGGCTACTCATGCCTCTTATATTCAAATATAAAACTTTCATGATTCAAATATGGGTGGAGGAGGGCGATCCTAGAGCTCTCATCTTATCTGAATTGATTAACATAGCTCCCATATCCTTTAGGGTGATATTGCTCGACTTTATACCTCGTTTCTTTTGGATTTGCCTTGACACCAACACTGTATGAGAATCCATTGCTTTAAATCCTAGCTGAGACCCCTTTGTAGAGCCTCGTGATTTTTCTGGATGTGGTATTTTCTTCCCTCTTAATCTCCTTTCTTCTCTCACCAGGTATAAATAATGGATTATCTTTATTTGATCCTCATTGATTTCTCTTATGCCTTGTTTCTTTTTTGGTTCTGCCAAATCCTGTAGGTATATTAATTACCTCTCAATTAACTCATGTGTTTATGGATCCTCTATTCCAACATCACTAGGGGTAATTTCCGCATCTCCCTCAAAATATTTTGATAGATCTGGGATATCTCCTTACTTCTGATAGTACTCATTATCCAACCCCATTTCCTCCTCTCTATTCTCCTCTTTGTTCTTTGTTTCTTCATCTTCTTTCCCTTTCTCCTCTGGGTTTTCCTCAACCAGATTTTTAAAGCTGTTTGTTTGAGTTCTCTTTCCCTGATTACTTTGATGCTATCTTGTATAAGGTCTTCCCCTTGGCTTAGGTATGATGAAACCCTATGCATATTTTAGATCTATCTCTTTGGTATTTTCTTCCACTTTTCTTAGTGTGCATTCCCTTATCAGGTGGCCATGCTCATGGAATATAAGACATCTGAAAGGGATTTTTCGTAGTCCAATGTTTGCAGCCAAAATTCATCCATGATATCTATCTTAACTACTTCCGACACGGCTCTAGAGACATCCATTTCTACACAGATTTTGACATATGCTGTGTACCTTCCTTGTAGCGTTGCTTCTAAAATTTTAATGAATTTACCCAAAGAATATCCTATCAAATTCAAGGTTGTTGGAAGGCAGTAGTCTAGGGGAAGGGAGTACAACTTGACCCAGACCGACACACATGTGAAGATTTCCTTTTCTAGGGAAAATTTTTCCATCCAAGGTCGCATATACAGACTTGTTGATGCAAATAAATATGGGCCACCATCAATGATATAGTCTCTGTCTTCTATATTAGTAAACACCATTGTGAAGAATCCTTTTGACCATAAGTGAAGTTCTATTCCCCCCCTTGGTTTCTTGTGATGTTTGATCCAATCGCACAAGGCATTTTCTGTGTGCCAGAGCCCCATGAATTTACATATGTTCGCAAACTAATTTGGAAAATCAAAGCTAAGACTACCTTTTTATTTTATTTTTTATTTTTTATGTGGCCTAATATGTAATATTTGATGATAATGTTTCTAGAGTCCAAATAATTATTACAAAATTAAAATCATTACATGAGGAATTCAACTTCCTAAAAAAAATAATAATATCTAATAAATTTTATAAAAAATTTCCAGTGCTCTTGCATCAGACTCCCAAAGAACAAAATATTCCCCGACTCCTGTCTAGGAGATATTTAACCTTTTGTTATAACTTGTATTTGGATGGAATTTTTCATGATGACTTAAATTTCCTCTGGAATCCTAAGATTCTCCATTAAACAAATGAAGTATATTTTTGTATTCTCTTCAAAACTTAGCTCTCTCTATTATTATGGCTACTTCGTTCAGGAACTTGTTGTAGAGCCTTATAATTTCCTCCTTTTTGACATTTCCTTTCGCTTAATTTTCCTTCTTTTGTCATCACCATTAGCTCAAATAAGTATCAAACTACAATTTTTTTCTTGGTAAGATATATTTATGACCTATTTTTCATATTTTTAAATGTTCCTTATTATTATATTAAAATTTGTATTTAGCTATAGAATTAACACAATTCTACAACTAATCCACGTTTTTGTAGCCACCGTCATGGTTCATTGTGTTCTGAGGTGTCAATAGGGCGATGAAGTATGAGGGCAGGTGAAGAATGATCCTATCATGGATTTCATCCTATCCATATGACCCAAATCAAGCAAGAAATCGCCTAGATATGCAGTCAAAGGGATGGTCAACCAAGTGCTGGAACAATTGACCGAGGAGTCTGAAACCATCACACTTCTCGATTTTCTCTGCCACGTAGAAAATCATGAAGCAACAAAATTCTGCTTTCTATTTAGAGTTTAAGATATAATTTGTTAGTAAAAATAGGCGTAAAAGCCTCAAGACAATTAATTACATGCTTTTATAAATACAACGCCAAAAAATGTATTAAAAGTGTGAATTTTGACGTGAATGTAAACTTATCAAAACTCTACTTTATTCCTATTTTGAATGAAGAAGTATTCCGAAGCTTTAATGCGCAGCTAGTGTTGGATTAGATTCAAAACCATCTGTTTTGGAGGGCCCCTGCAACATAAAATATTCTATTTTGTTTATTTTTTTTCACTTAGATATTTTCCATAGCTTCATTCTTATCATTTGATACAACCTCAAGTTTATGTTTTCACTGTAATGTCCCTTTTTCCAGGAACAACTACAGATTGGGAATAATATGTGTTATTACCAATGTGGAGCTTCAGATATATACCTCATACAGATATTAAAACACTTTAACTTCAGTAAAATACACAGCAGAAAATTTATACAGCGTTTTACAAGGCAAAAGGTGGGGAAAAGTGAGTATTTTGGCCCTAAAATGAGTGTATTAAGAGATTTGCGCACAAATACTATGGGAAAGCGGTTGGATATGATAGATAGGGTTATGAGGGACTCCCATGTCAAATTTAAGCCAAAAATAATAATTTTTTCTAAGTTAAACAGTTCCTCCTTTCCTAACTAGGCTAGAAAACCCTCGTTTCCCAAGACTAGATTTATGCAGAAATTTACTGAAGCATGTGAGCGTGGTTTTTTGAAGGGTATGAATGAAATAAGGTATAAATATTGAAAAATAAAATTAGGGGCATAACTCATACAATTTACAGAAGAAGAGTGAAATAATACAGAATAAATCCTCAAGAAAGAGGTGCTACAGCCATATAAAAGGACTGCATAATAGTGACAGCGTGATTTCTAGGGCCGAAGCAGAATTTTATTCATTCTTCAGATCTATATCAGATCTTTACATAAAAATATAGATCTAATACAGATCCATGTACAAGAAGAGCTGATCTATACATTCCCCTTGGGGATTTGCTCAAAACATGAAGCACTGGAAGTAGATCTGAGATCTAAAACTTCAGATCTGCAGTATGATTCAAAATTTATGAATAATACAAGTACATAGCAGATCATATCTGAAACAGAACATAGATTGGTTGGCCAATCTATGGATCACCACAGTGAGAGGAAA
Source organism: Pinus albicaulis (assembly GCA_034641835.2). NCBI lineage: Eukaryota > Viridiplantae > Streptophyta > Pinopsida > Pinales > Pinaceae > Pinus > Pinus albicaulis. Next base: position 1,191,894,380 of record CM076582.1, read on the forward strand.
ATCCCAACACCAGAGATCTCTCCTCCAAATTGCAAGAAAAGCATCCTGCAACTATAGATCTGCAGATAATGTTGTCTTAGGGACATAAACAAAACTGTAGCTTTTGAAGTTTATTTGGTCTCATTCCAAGATGTGGATCTGAAGTATAACCAACAAATGAACACTTTCAGGAGGTTAAATGACACTCTCACTGAAAAGAGCCATTGCTATCATCTAGATCTGAGCAGATCTAGATCTCCACTTGTTGCAACTCACAAGACAGCTCAATCCTCAATCATGATCAGTGCTATAATTTAAGGTGAAACTTGGCCCAAGCCTGATAGTGGAGAAGTTTAGCATAATTCTCTTCCAAGAGCTGCTCAAGGAAGGAGGTGGGGATTCCTAAACAGGAATGCCCAACAAGGGATGTCTAAGAAGACAGACCTTTAGAAATAATGTCTTCAACAACCACTCCTTGCTGCCCTCCTCTTCCTTTTATAAGATAGGAGTCTTGCCAAACCCTAAACCACCTTGAATCACTTAAACCTTTTCACATTACAACCTCCTTCTAGAACCGCGTTGTCCCTCAAAGAGGTTCAATGCATCTAGACTACGCTATTTGACTTGGTCAAATAGGATCCCCTATTGTGATTTAGACCCTTTCACACCTGAAAGATATAATTTTTATATCATGGATATGTCTTTGTTCACATAGGCATTGATTTATTCTTTTTTTTCAGGAGTTTTAGATGTCCTCCTTTACAATTTATTCATCAATTATGAAATGAAAAAATAAACATGGCAAAATTAATGTTCCAATTAGCTGAAGCTAATTTAGGAACATTACAGTCTCCCCCTCCCAAATGTTGCTTGTCCTCAAGCAAATGCAAGGGTGCTGCAAAATCTCCCCCCTTCTTCTTGTGGCCTTCTCCTTCAATAGTCTCCACCATTGCTTCAAATTTTCTGCAATAATCCCATCTCCCAATGGTTCCTCCCAAGTGTGCAAAGTGGCCTTTGGTAGATAAACCAAATAGCTTTCATTATGAAGTAAAGGAAGGTCTATATGGAAACCCTCTTTCTGATCCATGGCCTCATCAAGATAGAAGTGATGGTCATGATGGGGAATTTCACCATCAATGAAGGTATTTCACCTCCATGCTATCATCCAAATGAAATGAATTACCTTCCAGCATGGTAACTCATAGTGAAGTTCCTCCCAAATGCCCATGAGAGGCATGCTCCAAGTGATACATACAATCATATGGTCCACATCATAAAGAGACAAGTGATGTGCTATAGTGGCCATATGGTCTCCCATGCTCCCCTTAGAACATGTAGTGCAAAGAATGTGGGAAACTCCTCTCCCCAAGGACACATTCCACAAATGTGTCTCTCCTCCAACCATGTTCCCAAGAATAAGAACATCTTCAGCATGTGGAATCATGATTAAGATCATGCTAGCTACCATATATGATAAAGGATAAGGAATATGCCTCCTCATGTGCGACCAACGTAGTTTTACCATCAATTTCGATAAAATAGGAGATGACAAGTGTTTCCTCCAGCACTTGCTTACTGCCCCATCCTTCTTGCATGCTTGGAGAAGGTGTTTTATGATTGGTGTAAAGGAGTCACACCATAGGAAGTGTATCTCCCCTCCAAGATCCTCTAAAGGATGATCATCATCAATAAAGTTCATGGCCTCAAGTGGCCCATGAAGCCCATCATAAATAGTGCTCCCTCTTGGAGCAAAGCCCTCAAATTAGTGTTAGAAAAATACAAGTATACATCATGAGATTCAGCAATATAATATTTGTCATACACTTGTTTAAAATCAGCAAGGTTGCTCATGGATGAGCCTCCTCTCACACTCAATGAATAAGGTGGTGTAGATGATAATTCTTCCCAAGAGCAATGTTCCTCCTCATCTAACAAATGATCCATGCACTTCTTCATATGAGAGTGCACCTCCTCTTTGAAATTCTCCCACATGAATCCATCCAAGATAGTATGATATGCTCCAATGAAACCTGTGGGTTTGGAAAGCAGGATCTCATAGGTTGCATTCAACAGTTTCTCCTTGAGCTTGGAGCCTTTAACCAAATAAATTTGATCATGGAAATAGATGACTCCTCCAACTAACTTATGCATCCCATCCATTACCTTACCATCAAGAACCTCACATGTGAAAGGTTCCTTGTTGTACTCCATCAAAAGTTGAGAATCCCAATAAGGATCTAGGCTTCCCAAGAATGATAACACTGTAGATGTCTGAAATGCAACCCCTATCATGTCATGACTCTCTTCTTTGACATACTTGATGCCAAGGTCACATGTTGGAGTCCCATAAACTTTCTTTTTCTGCCTCCCTTGCAGTTGATCTTTCTCAAGACAAGATTGAAGCATGTGGAAATCAACTTCCCCTTGGAAAGTTCTTGTCCTCCAATACTTCCTCAATTTGGCCCATGCATGCAAGAGTATTAAGATCCTCTTGTCAGGTTTAGAAATCTCTCTTGTAAGTGATGAGACCATGGGCTACCCCAAAGATATGGTTTTTCCATGTGTCCTCAAATCCATATCATCATAGATTTCTGATCTTTCATCTCTCAGCGTAGATATATGAATGGAGGATAACAATGTCCTATTCAAAAAATTTCTTACCTCTTTTCTGAATTTATGAGAGATACTCTACGTTGTGCTTGCTTCTCCCAAGGCTCCTTCATTAGCCAAGTATGAAAATTCTGCCCATAGTTGAGAGAACGCTTTAATTTTCCTCCAATCAGGAGGTATTCTCGTTGGAATGCCTCCTTGCAAAGAGGCATCAAGGCATAGAGAAGAATGTGGATGTAGGTGGGCAGATTTTCCCCTACCATTTCTGCATGGATTCTCTTGCCTTCTTTGGTCTTCCAACCCTTGAAACAGAGAAGGGTATATGCTCTTATTCTTGAGATGCTCTTCCTCCTCTCTTCCTCCTTCTATCTTCAAGACTTCATCATTTGACAATGATGATGCATGCTGCTCTTGTGTTGTATCAAGATCTCCATGTGTGAGATCTTTTGAAACTCCTTGCAAGAGTGAAAGAGTTCTTTTCTTTGGAGAAAGTGCTCCATCCCTCTCTTCATGAGGTGATTGAGGTGCCATTGTCATGATTGCGTTATCTCCTGCCTCCCCTTTCTCCTCTCCAATAACTGAAACTGCCTCATCATCAACAAATGACCTTAGATCTTGGTCATCTAGTGAAGGAGGAATCTTCATGCTTCCTTCTTCAGAATAGATCCTTTCATTCAAAGGAGATCTTGCCCTTGGAAAGGCATCAAACATACTCACACCTTATTCCATGGTTTTCAGAAATGGAGTTGGATTCATAGACCCTTCCAAATCATGCAAAATACTTGACTGATATGGTTTGATAGTGTCAACAGAAGATCTTACACATGGGGCTTCATCAAACCTTTATATCAATCTTGCAATTAACCTTGAATAAGTAGGTGTATTTTCATTCTTCAAGGAAAAGGACTCAAACAACCACCAAGCATATGCTTTACCTTCAAAATGCAGCGCTGCTACTTTGATGGCTTCAAATTCAGAGACTTGATGTTGTTGCACAAATATGTTTAGTTCCTCCACCCAAAACATGACTGGACATATAGGTGATCCATCAAAGATAGATATATAGAATCTACCCATGTCATGATGCTCCTTATTTGTGCCTTTTCTCTCCTTGATCTTGCAGAACCCTTGGAAATTCAAATCATCTTTGAACTCCTTGGATTGAGCTTCATATTCCTCCAAATACTCCCTAAGAGTCTCCTGCTTAGATACATCTCCTTTCTTCCTCTTCATGAAGAAATTACTGATAGAACTTTGAAGCTTAGGTGATATGGCTGAGTGAACATATCCATGAGATGAGGATTCAGAATTTTCCTCATGCATATATCTTGTAGATCTGATCAGAAGATCTTTCTGCTCTTGAAACTTTCTAGGAGTTTCACTGCTTCTTATTTCTTCTTATTGTTCAACCTCCTTGGAGAGGTTCTTCTTAGATATAAAAGCTGATGAGAATAAACCCATATTATTCATAATTCTGACCTTTCTCCTTGCTGGAATACTACTAAAAAGTTCCCTTCTCAAGGATATCAAGATTCTATTCCAGAGATTGACTACAAGGGCATTTACTGGATATGTCACCTTTGAACAACGGATGAGATCCAGAGGCTACCTGGACATATATAGACTCTATCTATAGAGCTTTAAATACTCCTCCTTCAGGGATTCAGCACTTTGGCTTGAAGCCACAGGCTGAGCCAAATATCTTGCTCTGATACCACTGTAATGTCCCTTTTTCTAGGAACAGCTACATATTGGGAATAATATGTGCTATTACCAATGTGGAGCTTTATATATATACCTCATACAGATTTAAAAACACTTTAAATTCAGTAAAATACACAACATAAAAGTTATACAGCGTTTTACAAGGAAAAAGGTGGGGAAAAGTGAGGATTTTGGCCCTAAAACGAGTGTATTAAGATATTTACGAAAAAATAAGATGGAAAAGTGATTGGATATGATATATAGGGTTATTAGGGACTCCCATGTCTAATTTAAGCAAAAACAAATAAGTTTTTCTAAGTTAAACAGTTCCTCCTTTCCTAACTAGGCTAGAAAACCCTCATTTCCCAAGACTAGATTTATGTAGAAATTTACTGAAGCATGTGAGCGTGGTTTTATGAAGGGTATGAATTAAATAAGGTCTTAATATCAAAAAATAACAGCAGGGGCATAGCTCATACACTTTACAAAAGAAGAGTGAAATAATACAGAAGAAATCCTCAAGAAAGAGGTGCTACAGCCATGTAAAAAGATTGCATAATAGTGACAACGTGATTTCTAGGGCTGAAGCAGAATTTTATTCATTCTTCAGATCTATATCAGATCTTTAAATAAAAATATAGATCTAATACAGATCCATGTACAAGAAGAGCTGATCTATACATTCCCCTTGGGGATTTGCTCAAAACATGAAGCACTGGAAGTAGATCTGAGATCTAAAAATTCAGATCTGAAGAATGATTCAGAATTTCTGAATAATAAAAGTACATAGCATATCATATCTGAAACATAACATAGATTGGTTGTCCAATCTATGGATCACCACAGTGAGAGGAAAATCCCAATACTGGAGATCTCTCCTCCAAATTGCAAGCAAAGCACCCTGCAGCTATAGATCTGCAACTAACGCTGTATTAGGGACAGAAACAACGCTGTAGCTTCTGAAGTTGATTTGGCCTGATTCCAAGATGTGGATATGAAGTATACTCAGCAAATGAACACTTTCAGGAGGTTAAATGACACTCTCACTAAAAAGAGCCATTGTTATCATCTAGATTTGAGCAGATCTAGATCTCCACTTGCTGTAACTCACAAGACAGCTCAACCCTCAATCATGAGCAGCACTGTAATGTAAGGTGAAACTTGGCCCAAGCCTAATAATGGAGAAGTTTAGCACAATTCTCCTCCAAGAGCTGCTCAAGGAAGGAGGTGGGGATTCCTGAACAGGAATGCCCAACAATGGATGTCTAAGCAGACATAACTTCAAAAATAATGTCTTCAACAACCTCTCCTTGCTTCCCTCCTCTTCCTTTTATAAGATAGGAGTCTTGCCAAACCCTAAACCACCTTGAATCACTTAACCCTTTTCACATTACAACCTCCTTCTAGAACTGCGCTGTCCCTCAAAGAGGTTCAATGCGTCTAGATTGTGCTGTTTGACTTGTTCAAATAGGATCCCCTCTTGTGATTTAGACCCATTCACACCTGCAAGATATAATTTTCATAGCCCAGATATGTCTTTGTTCACATAGGCATTGATTTATTCTTGGTTTTTAGGGGTTTTACATGTCCTCCTTTACAATTTATTCATCAATTATGAAATGCAAAAATAAACATGGAAAAATTAATGTTCCAATTAGCTGAAGCTAATTTAGGAACATTACATTCACTGTGTTATTTCTAGAGTTTTGTAGTGTTATTTAAAATAGATGCATGAGTTTTTTTTATCATTTGATGTAGTTTCAATTTATGTCTTTACTGTGTTGTAGTCATTTCCAGAATTTAATCTTGTTAGAATAAAATTGTTTTTTCCATTTGATCTAGATTCATCTTTCTTTTTGAATGGTTAAATTGCAGTAGCCTTAGTTTTCTTCCTTACAATACTAGTTCATGGTAGATTAGTTTTTTTTTCTTGTGTGATCTATTTCAAGAAAATTGAAATATTTCATTTCCATTTTCAGTGAGTTCCTTTCAAGCAGTAGTAATTTGATGATTTACTTTTTGGTACAAGGATGAGAATGATCTCTAGTTTATAGATATTTCTGGCTAGAACAATAAGTGATTTATTCATTTCTTTTCTTAGTCTCGGTTACATAACATTTCATTTCTAAAAACATAAAAAAATATCAGAGTAATTTTTTTATATTAGATTCTCAAAAAGTTTTAGATACCAATAATCAGTTAAGATTTTTTCTTCAAGAGATTTTTGTAGCTTTTGAAACTTAGTTAAATTATAATTTAGTTTAGTTGAAATTCAATTAATCAAATACATAAAAACTAAGAACACCTTTGAAAACAATCTTCACAAATACATTCATCACAATAAACTAAGTAAGAAAGGCTTCTAGCATATATAGTGCACTTTCACTTCACAAGATTACCAACTCTCGTTGATAATTTATGATAACAATTTAAGACAATTAAATTAACTAAATATTTTGGCGCTGTTGTTGGGGAAATGTAAATAGAAGCCTTTTCTCTCTTTTAAAAAATAAATAAATCCATAAAATAGAAAAATGACATGCATAGAGAAAGAGTTTTTAGGGGTATATTCGTAGCTAGAGGTAGAAGCTTAATTCCAACAACACCACTCACCCCATCATGACCTCGTAGTGCCACACCATCCACCCAAACTCGCATACCATTATTGGCAGGTAGACATAGACTTCCTGAGGTATTAAGATTAGAAATTCAACTTATGGATTCACCAAATTAATCAACTGAAGCAGTTGTGGAAGAAAAATATTCCTACATCCCCAACAAAAGGAGTAATTTTCCTAGCCTTTATTGGAGAATTTTTTTTAGCTCAAGAACTAGAAATCCCTAGTGAGGAAGAGGAAGAAGAAATATTATTTGATATACCATTGATATAAGAACTGGAAGAATTAGAAGAAGAAAATACAATCCCAATCTTGGAATATTATATCAGTTCAGAAGAATTTACAATGACTGGGGAAGGGTAAGGAGAAGTACACAACAATGATGAACATTTAAGAATTGGAGGAGGTGGACCTAGGATTGGAGGTGGAGGAAGAGGTAGAGGAAGATATGGAGGAAGAGGAAGACATGAGGGTAGGGGAGATAGAGGAGAAGACATAATATATCTAGATCTTGTTGGATTTCCTATATTTGATGAAGATACTACCGCCACAATGAAATAAATCTCACCCTCTATCCTTCCTAACTTTCATGGATTAAGAAGTGAGGATCCTGAAACATTTGTTTTTGAATTCGAAGTCGTATGTATATCATATGACTACCTAATCGATTCTAAAAAATTAAAATTATTTCCAGCTACTCTTAAGAATGCATCATTGAAATGGTTCATGGGCTTAATAACACATTCTTTTAGAACATGGGAGGAGATGAAAAATGCATTCTTATTAAAATACAAGGATTACTACATGCCTCATAACCAAAAATATGAAGTTTTTAAGATGATTCAAAGATAAGATGAGACTCTGGAGGATTTAATTTAAAGATTCAGTTATAATCTAAAAAAGGCCAAAATAGAAAATTTGGATCAAGATACTTTGAAAGCTCTCCTACTAAAATCCATTAGAGATGAATGGATAGATATCCCTAACATTATGGAAAAAGGAGATATTTCTCTATTATCATTACTATAAATTTATGAATTATGCATACATATTTCAAGAGGTAATTCAAGAGTTGGGAATAATTCAAGAGACCCTGTTATCTCTAGAATTAATAAACCTGCAACTGGAATAGTAAGTAGGGCTGAAATAGGAAATTTTCTTGATGTATTTAAAACATAAATTTTAGGGAGTCTTAGTGAACAAATAGACACCTTAAAATTACAAAACAAGCAAAGAGTTGAAAGTTATGCCTTATCTATCTTTTGTCCTAAGTGTAGAAACAAACATGCTTTAAGAGAATTCCCTCTTGATTTAAAAAATGTAGAAACCCGTGTTATAAGTAATGAAAATCATGAAAAAAAGAAGTATCCTTCAATCCCAGGTCTTAAAGTTGTCTACCGAGAGTAAATGGTTCCAAACCAGGTAGACCCTCTTTGCTTTGTTTCTATAATAGTGTGGCAAGGATCACAAACTCAAGGTTTCAACACTCATATGTATACTCAACCCCCACAAAATAACTGGACTCCACCAATGCCATGGCATCCTTCGTCTCAATCCCAACCTTGGACACAAGGATGGAAAATCATTATGGTAGATATTCTCAATATTACCAATATCCACAATATTATCCAAACTTTCCACCACAACATTTTCCTCAATCTAGTCAACCATCTCAACCTCAATTTCAAAATCAAAATCCACAACTTTCATTACCATTTCCATAACCACCAAATCAATTTCTTGCTCAACCACTTCCAAACCCAAACAATAAAAATGCACAACTTGTTTACAACATGGAGGGCCAAAATTTTAAGAATTATATGATAAATCCATTAGATCTTAATAATGTCCAACTTAGATATGGTAAAAAATTAGAAAATAAATTACCATCTGTTGTTATTCAAGACAAATAAAAATATGAACATTTTGATGAAGAAATATCTCTCCATCAAAATTAAAATCTTAAAAAACAAGCACATGATACTTCAATAAATTCAACTCCCATTGTAGAACAACCTTCAATATCTCTCTCAAAACCACCTTTCCCTGAAAGATTACAAATTGATAAAGGGGTGGAAAAATAAATCATGATGCCTGATTATGAAATGTTAGATGAGGTGAAAAATGTTTGCATAAAAATCCCTTTGCTACAAGCTATCAAATAAATTTCAATCATTGCAAAGACAATAAGGGAGTTAAGTATAAAGAAATCAGGAAGAAAAAGAAGATAAGTCAAAAGAATACAATTAGTTGGAAAAATTGTAGACATCATGATGGGCAAAACAACAATACGGAAATATTTGGATCTAGGAAGTTCCATTGTGAAAACACACATCAATGGTATCAAAATTCCAAACACATTGATTGACTTATGAGAAGCCATAAACATCACGAGTAGACAAACTATGGATCAACTAAAACTTCCAAATATTCAATATACACCAACATTGTTACAATTAGTAGATAGGTCTATAATTAAATGTGATGGCGTGTTAGAAGACATTTATGTATACTTAGATTCTTGGGAATATTTGGTTGATTTATGATCTTAACACCCAAGAATAACTTAGGAGGACATCCATTAATTTTAGGAAGATATTGGTTAGCTAAAACTGATGCTTTTATTAGTTGTAGATCTTTTGATATGTTTATCTCTGATGGTAGCTTAAAAAATAAATTCACATTATATCCACCTACAAAAATAATGATAGAGGTAGAAAATGAAGGATGGATGGATGACGATAATGATATACAACCCATTTTCACTATCTCACAAATTAGTGAAGAAGATTAAATTTTAAATTCAATAGAAAATAATGAATTATCTTCACCCTGTGAGAGTAGTCAAAATTTTCAATAATAATGCAATATTTAATATCTATCATCCAAACAAATTTATTTATATTCTATGGAAGAATTTGGCAATCCTTTAATATAAATATTTCCGTGTAAAATTTAAAATATAAACAAAAATATAGAATAAGTTCAAAAGAAGAAATTAAAGGAAACATTACAAAATCACTCTTCTGCATATGCATGGGAATAAACTTATATGAAAGGAATTAATCCCAAAACTTGCATGCATCAAATATATATTAAAGAAAATGCCAAACCAATCTGACAACCTCAATGAAGAATGAATCCCCAAAATTGAGGGAAATTGTTAAGGAGGAACTACAAAAATTGTTGAATGTAAATTTTATTTATCCAATATCAGATAGTCAATGGGTTTCACCTTTAGTAATTGTTCCTAAAAATAATGGGAAATCGAGATTATGTATTGATTATAGGGAAATGAATAAGGCTACTTTGAAATACCATTTTCCACTTCCTTTCATAGATCAATTTTTAGATACATTAGCATGGAAGAAATAATTTTCATTTTTTGGACGGTTTTAGTGGATATAACCAAATTCAGGTAGCACCAGAAGATCAAGATAAAACCACTTTTACCTGTCCATGGGGAACCTATGCTTATCTAGTACTTCCTTTTGGATTATGCAATGCAACAAAAACATTCCAAAGAACAGTATTGGGTATTTTCTATGATCTAAATCATGATTGTGTGGAAGTGTATATGGATGATTTTACAGTCTATGGAAATTCTTTTGAAGATGCCTTTGAAAATTTGGAAAAATTTCTCATAATATGTAAATAATCAAATATGTCATTAAGTCATGAATAATTTGGTATGATGTTTACTGAGGGGATTGTTTTAGGACACCATATTTCAGGATATGGAATTAAGGTAGACTCATCTAAAGTAGAAGTTATTTCCAAATTCGCAGTTCCAACTTGTCAAAGAGATGTTAGGATTTTTCTTGGTTTCACAAAGGTTGCATCTCCACTCTTCAAATTTCTTACAAAATATTGTGAATTCAGTTGGAATTCTGATTTCCAAAAGGTCTTTGAAAGAAAATATTTCTGAAGCACCCATCTTAAGAGGACCAAACTGGAAATTTCATTTCCATACTTCAAATGATGCTTTAGATACAAATCTAGGAGCTGTATTGGGACAAAAAGACTAGATTCCTTACGCCATTTACTATACAAGTAAAAAATTGACTCCTGCAGAGTTAAACTATACTGTTACTGAAAAGGAGTTTTTAGTTGTTGTCCATGCTATTAAAAAATTTAGACATTACATCACTGGTTATGAAGCTTTCATTCATACTGATCATTTTTCAATTAGATATTTAATGAATAATTCAATTACTAATGGAAGAGTCACAAGATGGTTATTATTATTTCAAGAATTCAATATCACCATTTTAGATCGACGTGGAAAACAAAACACAATTGCTAAATTTTTTTCTAGAATTCAAAATTATAATAACAATATCCCTGTAGAAGATAGTTTTCCTGATGAATATATTTTTTCAATATCTACTAAATATCCATGGTTTTCAGATATTTCTAACTATTTGGCCATAGGGAATTTACCATAATATTTTTTTCCTAGAGAAAAAAGAAGGATAATTCAAATGAGTGCATCTTATTCATGGAGAAATGAAGAATTGTACAAGAAAGGTCCAGATCTCATCATCCGAAGATGTGTTTGAGAAGGCGAAATACCTGAGATACTAAAAACATGTCATGATTAACCACGTGGAGGAAACTTCACTGATAAATTAACTGCTTACAAAGTCATTCTCTTAGGATATTATTGGCCTTCCTTTTTTAAGGATGTCAAATAATATGTTAAGAGATGTGATAGTTGTCAATGAATGGGGAAACCTATTCCTTTAGATGAAATTCCCTTACAACCTCAGGTACTTATTGAAACTTTTGAATTATGGGGTCTTTATTTTGTCGGACCAATCAATCCACCATCAAGACAAAAGAGATATATTCTTGTATGCACTAATTATGTCACTAAAATGGTAGAAGCTAAAGAAATTTCTTTTGCAACTAAAAATGTTGTAGTTTCATTTCTTTTTGAGGATATCCTTAATCGTTTTGGTGTCCCAAGGGAAATTGTGATAGATCAAGGTACTCAATTCACATCCAGAATGGTGCAGAAGATAGTAGAAGAATACAAAATCAAGCATAGAAAGTCTATATCATCCATAGGCAAGTGGACAAGTAGAATCTACTAACAAAGTGATTGAGGCGATCCTTACAAGGAATCTACATTTTCATAGAAGGGATCGGGAAAAAAAGCTTCCAGAAGCTTTATGGGCTTGCCACACCACATGGAGAAGTACAACCAAACATACTCCCTCTGAACTTGTTTGTGGGAAGAAATTCCTATTTCCAATTGAGTTCCAAATAAAAAGTTTCAAGACAACAATTAAGTTGGGACTTGACTTGTCAGAAGCACAAAAGCATAGAATGGAAAAAATCCTTGAGCTTGATGAAATAAGAAAAGATGAAATTTAAAAGACCAACCTAGTTCAGTAACAAGGATCCATATGGAATGATAAATATATTAAAGAAAGAAAATTTCAAGCAGAAGATCGGGCACTACTCTTTTATTCAAAGTTCAAGGATTTTCAAGGGAAATTTCAAACTCACTAGCTTGGGCCTTGTGAAATTGAGAGTCTTTGATAATGAAGTAGCTAGGATCATAACCATTGATGAAGAGAAAGTTCCTCTCCTTGTAAATGGACATCGACTGAGAATCTATCAGAAGCCATTGACAAAGGAGGAATTTTTTAAGATTTTTCAAGACAACTCTGATATAAAGTTGGATAAGAAGAATTCTTCTTCTTCTATGACTTAAAAATTTTATTTTATTTTATTACTTAATAATAATAATAATAATAATAATAAATGTATAAACATGAAAACCAATTATTGGTTAGCATGCTTATACATAGAATCTAAGGTGAAACCCAAAATTTTTGGTACCTTGAATTTTCTTTATTCTTGTTCCAAAATCCCATTTTCTTTGCATCCATTTTATTTTTAAAAGAATAAATCTAGCTATAGAATTACTAAGGTTCTCTAGCCCTTATGGATTTCTGCATGTAATTTGTGACAAGACCTGTTTGACTGAAGAAATTGAAGAATTTACTAAAGAACACCTGAAGGCAATACAAACATAAACAACTAAAGGTTAGCAACATCAAATTCAAGGTATGAAAATGCAAAAAAAATATTTAATAATAAGGTTTTAAAAATTGGCATATGAATTATATGGTCATTATATACCACCAATTCAAAAAAATTGTTAATAAAAGTTGATCGTGTCAAATAAAATAAAATGTCAAACTCCACCATTTAACCTCTCATCATTACACGAATGCTCCAACATCAAATACCGATTTCATTGTTGAAATAATCCAACTTATACTCTAATGGTCATTTATTCTTAACCTCACTCACACTCTCGATAATTATGAAGCCTCATTCACTCACACTCTCGATAATTTTGAAGTTGCATTCAGTCATGCTCTCATTCATACTGAAACCCTCATTCATACCCTGTCAAAAAGGTAATATTGAAGAAAAACTTCTCAAGCCATGGGAGTAATAGTGAGGACAAAACTAGAAGTAAGTAAGTGCATGGAAGGTTACCCACAGATAAAAGAGGTTCTCCAGAAAGAACAATTGTTCAGTTTTGTGGAAAACTTCGAAAGTTTTCATAAAAAGGTAACTAAGTCATTTGCCAGAGTTTTATGGAATGGATATGTTAAATTTTAAATAATGGAGTTTTTCATTGTTGAAGCCACCAGACTACCAAGAACTGGAGAAAGGTGGTTCAAAAACAGAGGAATCAAAGGTGTGGAATGTAATTTTTTTATGAAAAAACCAGGTATGGATACCACCATCTTTAAAAAGGGAATACCTAGCACAATACTTAAAGGAAAATGGAGGAATTTTCTATTGAAAATTCAAAAATTTATCACCTGCGAGGGAATATTTGGATGCATGTTCTTTTATCATATTAGGTTGTTGATGAATTTTCTTGAAGGTAGTGAGTTAAATCTTCCATATTTTTTGTTGCATAGCTTGAGAAAAATGACAGGAACTGTTCAAAAGAGAATCCATTTTATAGACAACACAATGTATCATCATGGCTTCATTAAGATTATTATTGAATTACACCTTAAATGTCTATGGGATACTTGGGAAAATTTCCTAATTCAGAATCATTTCAAAGCGGGAAACCAAGAACATCCTATTTTTAGCAAAAAAAAAAGGGTGAGGAAATGAAAAATGAAAGTCTTATTGAAAGTGAACAATAATCTCAGGAAAAGTCAGGAGATGAAGTTCCCATTGTAGAAATTTTGTGGAAACTTAAGAATAAAACTGTTAAGAAGAAGGAAGATAGCATAAAAGGAAAGGATACATCCACAAAAACAGAGAATTCCAAGATAAGGAAGAATAGGAAAAAAATTCAAAACCCTCCTCCATTAGTAAGAAGAAGTTCTAGACTCAGCCAAACAATAAATGCACCATCTCCAAAAGAAACATAATTTGTTGATTTAGAGGAGGAACCTAGGGTTCCATCACCCAATATTATTTCACCTACTCATATTCCAGGCCGAAGGACCCTATCAATTGATCTTGTACAACAAAAAATTTATGACTACATTGAATCTTTGGAGAAAAGAGATACAAGAAAATACCAGTCATAGATAAAAGGGAGGAAACTCAGCCTATTAGTTCACAAGAAACTCCAGTTTTGAACACATTAAGATAAAATATATTTGAGTTGGAGATACGAAACATGCATATAAAATAGGAGCATGAAACCTTAAAGTTGCAGAGCAAGATTGAGAAAAATAAAAGTGACGATATCATTTTACATCTGGGCTTATGGTATAAGAAAAACAAATAATTGAAGAAAAAGAATAAAGACCTTAAAATAAAAGTCATAAATTTGAAATACAAAATCCTGATGAGAAAGCTAAAGATGGATATGGATGTGGCAAGAAAGAAGGAAAAGAAGTTAAATTTGGATCTTTTAGAAGAATTTTCGCGATAGATGCAGTAGCATGGCAAGGACCATAAATTTTGTGTTTTTGCATCAAGACATGCAATGACCTCCTCGTGGGGGAAAGTAGAGCCTCATGATTGCCTCATTTTTGACATTTCCTTTCACTTAACTTTCCTTCTTTCGTCATCACCATTAGCTCAAATAAGTATCAAACTAAAATTTTTGACTTGGTAAGATATATTTATGACCTATTTTTCATATTTTGAAATGTTCCTTATTATTATATTAAAATTTGTATTTAGCTACAGAATTAATGAAATTTTGCAGTTGATCCACGTTTTTGTAGCCATCATCATGGTTCGTTGTGTTTCGAGGTGTCAATGGAGCAACGAAGTATGCAGGTAGGTGAAGAATGATCATATCATGGATTTCATCCTATCCATATGACCCAAATCAAGAAAGAAATTGCCCAGATACGCGGTCAAAGGGATGGTCAACCAAATGCTGGAACAAGTGAGCGAGGAGTCCGAAGCTATCACGCTTCACAATTTTCTCTGCCACATAGAAAATCATTAAGCAATAAAATTCTACTTTCTATTTAGAGTTTAAGATAGAATTTGTTAGTCCAAATACGTGTAAAAGCCTTAAGACAATTAATGACAAACTTTTATAAATACAGGGCCAACAAATGTATTAAAAATGTGAATTTTTACGTGATTGTAAACTTATCAAAACTTTGTTTTATTCCTGGTTTGAATGAAGAAGTACTCTGAAGCTTTAATGTGCAACTAGTGTTGGAGTAGATTCAAAATCGTATGTTGTGGAGGGCCACTGCAACAGAAAAGGTTCTATTTCATTTATCTTTTTGCACTTAGATATTTTCCATAGCTTCATTCTTATCATTTGATATAGCCTCAATTTTATGTTTTCACTGTGTTATTTCCAGAATTTTGTTGTGTCATTTAAAATATATGCATGAGTTTTTTTTTTTTTTTTTCATTTTATGTAGTTTCAATTTATGTCTTTACTCTGTGCTAGTCATTTCTAGAATTTAAGAACATTAGTTTATGGTAGATTAGTTTTCTTAGTTTAAGAATTGCAGAAGTATTCTTAGTTTTATTTCCTTACAACATTAGTTTATGGTAAGTTTTTTTTTTCTTGTGTGATCTATTTCAAGAACATTGAAAGATTTCATTTCCGGTTTCAGTGAGTTCCTTTTCAAGCAATAGTAATTTGATGATTTAATTTTTGGTACAAGGATGAGAATGCTCTCTATTTTATAGTTATTTATGGCCAGAACAATAAGTGATTTATTCATTTATTTTCTCAGTCTCAGTTACATAATATTTCATTTCCAAAAACATAAAAAAATATCAGAGTTATTTTTTTTAGAGTTTGATTTTCATATATTAGATTCTCAGAATTTTTTAGATACTAATAATCAGTTAAGACTTTTTCTTCAAGGGATTTTTGTAGCTTTTGAAACTTAGTTAAATTAGAATTTAGTTTAGTTTAAATTAAATTCATCAAAGACATACAAAATAAAAACACCTTTGAAAACAACCTTCACAAATACATTCATCACAATAAACTAAGTAAGAAAAGATTCTAGCCTATATAGTGCACTTTCACTTCATAAGATTACTAACTCTGGTCGATAATTTATGATAGAAATTTAAGACAAATAAATTTACTAAACAATGGTTTGGAAGAACCCAAACTTGTATAATTGAAACCATATTTTATGTGCATGAAACAAACATGTCAGAATTAATTTGAATTTTTTTCTTTACGGTTCCCAATGTATTTTATTTGTTGACCACTTCCATTTCTTGTCCAAAATATTCTTCAATATGGTTGTCTTCATCTGGAATTTGGAGAGTTTCACACATGAACTTCTCACTAGTTTCCAAAGCAACCTTATCCTTGAAATTATTCTGTTGTTCATTTATTAAAATCTCCTCATTCATAACCATTTCTGCCATGTATATTCTTGGCCGATCTCTATTTTCTACCATTATTAAAGATTTCATTGATTATCATATTCTGATATTCATTGAAAATATCTCGCGTTTCTGAAAACAAGTGATTTACCTCAATTACTAGTTCAAATTTCTTGCATTCTACTCCATCCTTCAAAAATTCTTTGTTATCCAACATTAACACTTGATTACTACTTGCATCCTTTAATAGTAGAAATTTATGTAATTTCCCATATTTCTCAAAACTGTAAGTGTTTTGGTTCTCATTATGTGTTACATCCTTGTTGTATTGCCAATATATTCCTAGAAGAATATGGAAGACATCCATTAGCAAGACATCACACAAAATTTCATCTTTATAACTTCCAATTTGAAATTCTACCTTACATTTCCTAGCAACCAAAAATTTATTAACCTTTTGTAACCAGGAGACCTTATAAGGTGTAGGATGTGGTGTCTTCTTTAAGTTTAAATTTTCTACCATTTCAACAAATACTAGATTATCTTTGCTACCACTATCAATCACAAGGTTGCAAAACTTCCCTTTGGACTTACACATATTTCTAAACCTCATCCTTTGAGATGGTTCTTTGGTCTCTTTTTATGCTTGGATAAACAATTTTACCTTAACAAATATTCACCTTCCTCAAGAGAATTTAAAAATGCAACTTGATCTCTATCCTCCTCCTTTGCCTCTGTCACATGAGCACCATGTTGGCTTGTTGATATATGCTCAGGAAATTCCCAAGAAATGTGTCCTAAGTTTCCACAATTAAAACATATGGGTTGATAATATTTTCCTCAACCTAGACCTTTAGAAAATGAGCTCCTTCCTATGAAATCACTTTCTCTTGGTGTTTGACTACTAGAACTTCCTTCTTCTTCCTCTGGAGACTGAACTCCTTGTCTACTCATTTATCCTTTATCATTTACATGAATTCTTCCTCTACTCTTCAATTTTTGTTCCTATGCTTTCACATATTCCTGATACACGTCTTCCACAATTTTCAAAGACAAGAAACTAATTTCATATTGAATCTCAAACCTTAAACCAGTAATGTACCTTGCAAATTTTTCATCATTCTCTTCTATATGTCCATCCCTAATGTTTAATTTGTAAAATTCCTCAGTGTATTCTTTAACATCCATATTCATGTCTTTAAGGTTATGCAATTGCTTAAAAATATTAATATGATGATCTCTAGGTGTTCAGGTGCTTAGTGTATGTTAATCTCCTGTATTCTATAGTCTGACTAAATAAAGATGGATTTTCTACAATTTGCTGAAAATAACATTCCCTGACTATCATCTATTTTCAGAAATCCCACTGCCTTCATTATTTTCCATTTAACCTATTCACTATATCTCATTTTACCTTATCCAACACTCTCATGCTCTGAAAAACCGAAGTTTGACCCCCAAATCCCTCATCTTTACCCCATTTCACCCATTTTTACCCTCCCCTTCATTCATTTCCCTTTCTTCCATCAAAACAATCTAAAAATCCATTTTTACATTGTTTTTGAATAAATTATTATTTCGGGTCCCACTTTTTAAGAATAGAACCTATCTATTATACCTGAACCCTTTATATTTATAACCTCTCTCTAAACCTTAACCACGCCTCTTCATTAAAATACCCAACCCTTTATATGTTTTAACCCTCCCCTTCTTACCCTAAACCTCCACTCTCATAAGACCCTGGCCCTCACCCTTTGAGCACTTCTGCTTAAACTATCTTCGGGCCCCACATTATATTCTGTCGTTTCATTAAAACCCCAACCACTGTTGGATCAACGCCTCTTGATCCGACGGCCCACGATCATTCTCGCAAATCCAAATGCATGAGGGTTAAAAACCATCAGGCCTTGTGAAATGGGTGGTATTCGCGCCCCCTTCACATGGCACATGTCGCTCCCACCGTTTATCGCATGCCCTCTACCCAATACCGTTAACCACCTATGCCCCATGTGATAAACCACTTACCGCTCTCGTGCCATAACCTGAAACCGCTGAACTGTTCAAACATGTTGAAGCCCTTTTCCATCATTATAAGCCCTAAATATCCACTACAAGCCCCTGATCCTCTGTGTTAAACCCCTGCAACACTCCAAAAGGACCGTAAGGCCATAAAAAACGCAGAAAACCAAAAATCCTCCATTTCCGTCTCTGTCCATAGCGCAGGTTTTTAAATTAACAAACTGTCTTTAAATTGTGCAGTTGACCGATGTAGAAATTCATAATTGCATTCCGAAGTCCGAAAAATGTTGAATCAAGGTTCTCTGGGTGATGATCCAGAATGCCTTATTCATTTAAAGGACCAGGAGCACAAGATTAAATCATGAGCAACAATGGATCATGGCCATTGAAATTCATTCACTCCAAATGCAACAATATTTTATCAGAGGATAGGGTAAAATGAAGAAAATTATACAGTAGCAATGCAGGCAGAGATGAAGAAAAATTCAAAGAACACGGTCAAAGAACAATAACAATTAAAGGTTAAAGAGATAGAAGGATCAGTCAAGAGGTTAGAAGACAGAGTTAAAAGCAAAGCACAAATCAGAGAGGTTAAGAAAGAGATTACATCAACTCAAGGTAGTCAAAGAAAGATTAGAAATAAACACATATTAAAGGAAATAAAATAAAGAATACAAATCGGAGTTTAAAGGGTAAATCAAAAGCAAATCAACAAAGAAAGAAAGATACGAATGACAAGGAAAATAACCATTTACTTCTTCAAACCACATCTTTCACCTACAGCCTCATTTGAGTTAAATAAAAGCAGCTACAGTTATTAAAGCAGTCAGAGATATTTTAAGGAGCTCAACAGTTATTGTAAAAGTTAATGAAAAGCCAAAAAGTCAAAAATATCCTAAAAGTTAGCTCAAAAGTTAAGTTAAAAGTTATTATTACAACAATTCAGTCAGTGATATTTTACCTTGGGCCTTGCATGGTCTCAAAGGTCAAGATTACATTTACTCTGTAATAAATACAAATCTGTCATCCTAGATTAGGGAAACTTCCTCATTTTGCAGATAAATACTGCATGTAGTGTTCATTATTATTGTTGGTTTGTTGATTGGTTAGTTGGTTGAGCTACTAGGCTAGATTTTGATCAGACTATGAGTTGCAAAGATTATTGTACTGGAGTATTGTAATTGTTTTGGACATTAGTAATACAAGCACGTTCACAGGATTCTTGAGCTATGTTAATGGTGATGTTATCCTTCTTTGTCAATGTTTCGTTTCTGTTTTCCATATTGTCCATCATTTCTCTGATAATAGAACATAAATTTTAGATTGAGATATGTTGTTTAGGCACCTTAACTCTGTTTGTTTCTTTTATCTCTATGTTTTCTTTTGTAAGGTCTGATTAGATAATTCAGGGGTGTCTTGATCTTTAGTTTCACTGAACTGTTATCTTTCATGTTTTCTTTGTCTGAAAGTAATATCTAAAGAATTCAGGGGTGTCCTACTCTTTAGGATTCCTGGATTGTTGTCTTAAGTTTTTCTTAGTAAAGATTAATTAAAGAATTCATAGTTTTCCCTACTCTTTAGTTACTCTTAAATAGTTATCTCAAAAGGCTTTTCTCGTTGAAGTATAATTAAAGGATTCTTAATTTCCCTTTAGTTCTACTGAATTCACAAACTTGCTGTCATTTCATATTTCATCTAATCTAAAAGATCCAATTGATATAGTTAGCTTGCCCTATGAAAACCCTTGCAGAATTGATGTACAATTAAATCTTTTATGACTCCATAGCCCAATGGATTAATGCTTCTCACAGTCTATCTATTCAACTGAAACAATCAATCAATTAATCAATCAATCAATAAAACAAAACAAACAATCCCAGAACTTCATAACTAGCCTAAAAACAGAAAACATAAGCATAAAGATAAATCATTTAAATCATAACATAGAGAGAGCCCTCTCTGAGCCCAGGAAGGCTAGGTCCTTGGATTCCAAAGCGGTCTAATATGGTTCCCTGCAGATTTGTTTTTTCCAATCTTGCAAATCATGGGGAGAAAATAGTGTAAAAGCTCAAAAACGAAAGTGCTCATAATTGAATGGAAATTGAACGTAGCGAAGAGCTCATCGCCAAGAATACGACACAATTTGTTTCGTCGAAAACAGAGTATGGATGAAGAAGATAGAGCCTGTTGTTTGTTTTCCTAAACAGCTAAAAAAATTAAGAACAATGACATGTTGATGACATGGCAGCTCAGTCAGCATACCAAGTATATTCAGGGAATATTCGATAGTTTTTCCCAATGACACTATGACAAGTGTCACAATAGGATTCGCTGAATTGCTTTGAAGGTGAATTTTTTATCTATATATGCTCCTAAGGTTGAATGAGAATTTTTTTTATATGATTGGGGATAGCCCAACCAAAGGCTGACATGTGGTGCAGCTAGGGGCCGCAACGTGACCCCTCTAGTGGACCATCTCCAAAGTTTTAATTAACTCATTGGTGGAAGAATTGCATATTTTATGCTATGGGTTAAAATTATGCCAAAGTCCACATATTCCAAATTTTAATACATACATGGTGGTGCATATTTATTTAACCCAAAGTCCAAGTGTTATCATATATATTTTTATCCAAAGTCAAAGGTTTGAGTTTTATATTATGGTGACATATAAATGTGATCCAGATTTATGTAGGAAGGCACAAAAATACACATATAACCCTAAATATAAAAATGTAGTGGAAATAACACTTCATTTCATTAATATCAAAGAACTAAAATTTGTTTACAGACAAAATGGAAATAAACTAGCTAGGGCACTCGTAGCTTATCTCTAAGAAGATATGTGGTGTCTATAGGCCTCTAAAATCTATGTTACAATGACGCTTGAAGGCCTATATATTATTAAGAAACAATGGAAAACCTTAAACATCCAAAAACATAACCCTAGGAGATGAAACACTAGAATATGGGTCTCGTCAGGGTAAATTGGTACATCAATTTCCTAGGGTCGTAACTTTGGAATACTATCTTTGTTTGACACGCATGATACATCATTAGAACTATCTATCTAAGGAATACAATTATTGACTGAAAATAGCAAGTATAGAGCAAACTCATATTAGTCGGAGGTTTGATGCCCAAAAAACGTCGTTTAGGGCGGAAGTTCAGGACCCGAAAAACTGCTAAAAATAGTAAACTGTGCTATAATTAAGGAGCCTGAAAAACTGAAAGAAACAATGGTGGTGCCCCAAGTGGAATAGGTTGGTGGCCACCAATATCCACTTGGATCATTCCTCCCCCCTAGGAAGTAATGGTCCCCATTGCATTGAGTTCCTCCATGAGATGAGGAAACTTCTCCTAAACTTGGTCCCTGGTGAACCACTTGCCTTGGTGCAGGAGTTGGCCAGGTTTGATAACCCGATACAGTTGGATCTTCCGCTGGAGAGTGTTCTTGATTTTCATTTCCATGATACAATCTATGGTGGCTTGTTCCATGCAGTTTGGGTTTAACTCTATTGGTGTGAGTTGTTCTGCAATGTCAGAGGTGTCCAGTAGAGGTGGGAAAGAAGGCCGAAGGTAGTCCACATTGAATAATGGGTGCAAACCAAGGAATGGTGGAATACTAAGCTAGAAGGCATTGTTCCCTACAGCCTTGGTGATGGTGTAAAACCCATATCAGAGCAGGCAAAGCTTGCGGTGGGCTCTAGTGAGGCGCTCCTTCTGCAAATGTAGCCACACTTTTTTACCCACATAGACGTGGTGTGGCACCCGATGTTGATCATGTCGTTGCCATTACTTAACATTGAATCTGTCCAATATGTCATGAACCTGCTGGAGGATGTGCTGAATGTGCTCAATGAAGTTGTTCACTTTTGGCAGAGACTAGACTACGTCAATGGGACATATTGGCTGGAACCCCAGGCCCACCTGAAAGGGGTTGTGGCCGGTTGAATTGTGGAGAGCTTGGTATAAATGTGTTGTACATAGGGAAGGCTCTCATCCCATGTGTGTGGATGCTTTGAATTGTACATGCATAGAATGTGTACAATCATCCTGTTGACGACCTGTCTGGCCATCAGTTTGGGGATGGAAAGATGTGGACTTGGTGAACTTAGTGTCCATCATTGAGTAGAGGTTGGACCAAAATGTGTTGAGGAACCTTCTTTCCTGATATGAGATGATAGACTGAGAGATCCCAAAGTGCACCCACACTCGTTCGAAGAAGAGTTTAGCAGTGGATTCTAATGTGATATTCTTCTTGTAGGACGGCATAATGGCCATCTTCGAGAATATATCAACGACCACTAAAACACATTTGTTTCCATGCTTAGTAGAAGGAAGGCTTGACATGTAATCCATGGAGATGGATTCCCAAGGTCGACTAGGGGTAGGTAGTGGAGTATTGAGGCCTTGCTTCTTGTTGGTTGGTTTAGCAATGGAGCAAGCAGTGCAGGATTTTTGATGTACTTCCCAACATCCCGTCGAAGGTTTGACAAATATAAATAATTCTACAGTACTGCCACTATTTTCTTGACCCCTAAATGCCCAGCGAATCGACTGTAGTGTGCTTCCCAAATCATCTTGGCATGCTCGCTTGAAGGAACACAAAGGTGTCCCAGGTGACATAGTGGTGCATCCTGGAGGTGAAAATTTGGAACGTGCGTACCCTCCAAGAGTGTCTTGTATGTGTGGTCGAATTCTAAATCGCTCTTGTAGATAAATTACCAATCAGAAGTCTCGTTCCCACAAGAGTTGAGAACGGTGTTTAGCGCCACAATCGATGGTCGACTGAGGAAGTCTGCAACATTATTGGTGCTATTGTTCTTATACTTGATGTTCAAATGAAATTGTTGTAGATATGTGCACCACTTTTGATGGCGATTGTTCTATAATTTCCCTTGTGTTTGTATGAATTGCAAGGGTTCGTGGTCTATTTGGATGACCATATCCTTCCCCAAAATGTAATTCTTCCATTGGTGACACACCTGCATAATGGAATAAATTTATTTGTCGTAATTGGGATACTTACGGAATGTGTTGGAAAATGTCTCACTGTGATATGCCACTGGATGTCCTTGTTGATTAAGAAATTCCCTAATAGCATAGTCAGAGGTATCTGTCTTGATCTCAAATGGTTGCTGCAATTCTCGTAATGTGAGCACTGGGGCAGTGCAGAGGCGATGTTTCAATTCTACGAATGCCTTCTATTGAGATTCCGACCAAAATAATTTTTCTTTCGCTCCTCCCTTGGTGACTTAAATCAAGGGCCAAGTGATATGAGAGAATCCCAACACGAACATGCAGTAGAAATGATCAAGACCTAGAATGTTGCAAAGCTCTGTTAGAGTGGTTGGGGCCAGCCAATCCCAAATTACTTGGATTTTGATTGGATCCACATGCACTCCCTATTCATCAATATCGTATCCCAGATACTGAACCTGGGTCGTGCCAAAAGTGCACTTCTCCAAATTGGCACACAAATTGTGTTGTCGTAGTGTTTGGAGGACCTGTCGGATGTGGTGGAGGTGCTCTTCCCAAGTCTAGCTGAAGATCAGGATGTCATCCAAGTACACTACTAAAAATGAGTTGGTGAATGTTTGCAAGATGTCGTCCATCAGCCTCATGAAGGTTGTAGGAGAATTTTTCAACCTAAAAGGTATGACCAGCCATTCGATATGGCCCTCCTTGGCTTTAAAGGTAGTATTCCACACATCGTAGGGTTCGATTGGTACCTAGTGATACACTGATTTCAAATCAATCTTGCTAAAATATTTCGCCTCTTTGAGTTGATCCAGAAGGTCATCAATCTGTGGGATCGGGTACTTATTCAGGACAATGATCTTTTTCAATGCCCGATAGTTAATACAAATTCTCCAATTCCCATCCTTCTTCTGCACCAACACGATCGGGTTCCCCCAGGGTGATGAACTCGGCTGGATGTGACCTTTCTGCAGCAGTTCCTGAACCGTCCACTTGATTTCATCGTTATCTAGAACAAAGTGCCAATAGATCGGTCCATTTGGCAGCGTCGCACTTGGGCTCGTATCGATGGGGTGCTTGACCTGACAGTGAAGAGGCACCTCTGTAGGTGAGGTGAATATTTCCCTGTCCTCCTCCAAAACCTTGTCCATTTTTTGTTGTCGTGCGGAGGAGACCTATCTTGAGGTCGTGGACAGAATCTTCTTCTTGCCCTGGGGGCAGATCATCAGGAAAAAAAATTTCCCAGTTTTGGAAATGATCTTACTGCATTTTTTTGCAGTAACCAAAGAGATAGCCGCAGGCGATGGTACCTCTCGTATCCTATACAACTTATTTCCCAAAGTAACAATAACAACGCGAGGTCGGGACTCATATATGGAATGTCGCTTCCACAAGTATGGTTGGCCTAATAATACATCACAAACATCAAGAGGATCAATGTCACATAATACCTCATTTGTGAAGTGCTTGATGCTGTAGGGAAGGCGACACTGCTGGCTGATGTGGAGATCCCGTCCTTGGTGAAGCCACCCGATGGTGTACGACTATGGGTGTGATGTGGTCCACAAGCCCAAATGCTTCATAACCTCTACTGAAATGAGGTTATTTTGGCTCCTAATGTCAATAATGAATTCTAGTGGGGAACCCTTTACCCACACCTGAGAGTGGAAGAGACACTCCTCCTCCTCTGGATCTTCTGGTTCCTCCTTCTGGATCTTTGCAGTGGCAACAGTGGCATTGGGCCCTGCATCAATAATATTCTTCCCTTTTTCATTACCATTTCCAGGTTCTGATTAAGAGTGGGAGAATGCATCTAATTAAGAATCCCTCATCTAGTCCACTAGTGATTGCTTGCCCCGATACTCACTTGTGTCGTGAGTGGAGCTTTTATGGAACTCACACCACTTTCCCGTGTCCTTATTTGGCTTCGTGGTGGTGTTCTTTTCTTGCAGCTTTGGTAGGTTATCTTGGTATGCCATCCCTTGTCTTTTTCCTTTGTTTTGTAGTTTTTGGGAACCTTTCCCTTTCGTTTGATTCACAGATCCAAAGTCTCGCTTCTTCTGTTTGAATTTATACTCAATTTTGGCAGCATACTAGTATGTCGTACCAAGTGAGGAGATGTCGAGGAACTCAATTTGCTCCTAAATGTATTTGTGTAGACAAATATGGTACTTCAACACCAAATTTTTCACTGAATCTTTGATACCCAACTTTGTGCCCAAGGTATGGAACATATTCGTCAGGTCATGCACATCTTGATCCCTTTGATGTTGCAGTGTAGTCCATTGTATGTACTTGTCCTCATAGCTCCCCAAGGGATAATATTTTTCCTTGATGACATCTCAGAAATAATTCCAAGTGGGTACGACTGAGAAAAAATATGGTTCTCCCTCTTCCTTTTTCTCATAGTAGGTTTCCCATTAGTCCTTGACATGGGGGGTAGCTTTGGGAGTGCAAAAATAATCTTCTCCTGGTCGGAAAAGTCATGAATTGAGAAATATCCTTCTAATAGATTCAACCATATATCTACAACATTTGCAACTATTTGGCCCTCAAATATGGGAATGTCAAAGTTTACATGTACCTTTAAAGGTTTTGCGCCTCTGGAGTGGCTGCTAGATGTAGATGCGCTGCTAGTGGGAAGTCTTTGAGGGATCTGGGAAAATTTATCCATCATCGCGTTCCTTTGTTTTTAGAGGGCCTACTCGAGAAATATTTTGATAGGATCTCTTGCTCCCTCATTTTTCTTTTCATCCCTCATGGGCAGCCGTCGGGGTTTGCGAGGCTGATCTTGCAAAGGTTCAACCAGATCAAGCCCTAACTCCTTATATCCCGACCTCGTTGGGTACATGCAAAGAAGGATCAAGAAAGAGAAGACAACTCTGATACCATTGATCCAGATTTATTAAGGAACACAACATAATACACATATAACCATAAATATAAAAATTCGGCGGAAATAACACTTCATTTAATTAATATCAAAGAAATGAAAGTTGTTTACAAACAGAATGGAAATAAACTAGCTAGGGCACTAGTAGCTTATCTCTGAGAAGAGATGTGGTAGCTACATGACACTGAAATCTGAGTTACAATGAAGCTTGAAGGCCTATAGGTTATTGAGAAACAAGGGAAAACCCTAAACATCCAAAAACCTAACCCTAGGAGATGAAACGCCAGAATATGGGCCCCATCGGGGTAAATTGGTACATAAATTTTCTGGGGTCGTAACTTTGGCATACTGTCTCTGTTTGACATGCATGATACATCGTTAGAAATATCTATCTGAGGACTACAACTGATGATAGAAAATATCAAATCTAGAATGGACTCATCTTCGACGAAGGTTTGATGCCCAAAAAAATTTGTTAAGGGTCTCAAAATAGCTCTGGAAGTTCAGGAACCAAAAAAATGTTGAAAATAGTAAATTGTGCTATAATAAAGGAAACTCAAAAACTGAAAGAAATAATGGCGGGTCTTCAAGTGGAATAGGTGGGTGGCCACCAATATCCACCTAGATTAAAATGTTCCGAAGTCCTTTGGAAATTTTTTTACACAAGGTTGGGCGAAGGTCGGGGCTCGATCCCATGACCTCCCCCACACCACTCTCCACTCCTACCAACACACCATGGGCACAATTATTAACCTCATATGCTTTTCGTTTATACTTGTTTTCAAACAATTTCAATGGAAGAGGAATGGAGGGTGCCAACCTCCTCCTTGTACAACCATTCCACAAGACGAAAGGGCAGATTTCTGTTAATAATGCACGAATTTTAAAAGCGGATTAAAGTTTAAGTATGGGTTTATACCCCTAATCCTTAATTATTAGCGCCAATGCATGATTTGTTGTAAACACACTTATGTGCATTATAATTTGCACTTATCCTAATTAAACAAGTTTAAACATTTAATTAAACTTCAGTTAGGTTAGCAGATAATTAGGAAGTTCCACCAGTTTCGGTGGAATTCCAACTTTGGCAGTCTTATATGGAGTCTTCTCTAGATTTGGAGAATATTTCCTAGGAAAATTAAATGAAGCATATATGGAGCAATTTTTGACCAATTTTGGCTCAGGAAGAGTCATTCCTATAAGATTGGAATGTTCTAAATCCGTTGGTACAGGTTGCAGAGGCAGAGGAGAAATTGTAAAGGTGTTTTTGTCACTTTGAAGATAGTAGAAGCCTAGGGCCACCAGGAGGGAAGGCCATGCCTAGATCGACTAAAGACCAAATTGAGAACAAGAAGAGTCTTTTCTGATATATTTTTACATTCTTGACTCATTGGAGTATGTTTATGGACCTGTAGGTGAATGTAAACATAATTTTTTCACTTTTTAGCTAATATAGAGGCCCAAGCCATAGAAGCTAGACCAAGGAGATGTAGCCCAGGAGGGGTGAACTCCTTAATAAAAAATTTGTGTTGATGGATCTATTTATGGTTTGTTGTACATGTTTATGTCGTTGTTCAATATTTGATTATGTTGTTTATTTTTCAATGAATTCAACATAAAATTCAAAACATTTCCGGTTTGACACTCACCTGCATGAAGGAAACTAAGGCACAATAAGAAAAAAAGAAGCAAATATTTTATAAATATGAAATTGTAATTAGCACAACAAAACTAAAATACATATTCAGATCAATTTTATATCATAGCCTAGTTTCTAAGGTTTTTTTCTTGAGTTTTGTGCAATTATTGTTTTAATGGTTGCAAAATTTTGATGCTGACAAGGTTAAAGTTACAGAGAGGTGAATGGAAATTGTTGGTTGCAAGTCCTAAGATTAGGACCAAAATAAGGAGAGCTACAAGAGCACCATCTCCACCCAAAGTTCCACTCACAACTGCACTTGAAGCACCTCAAGTTTTGTTTCAAGTATTTGAGATTGAAGAGGTATACGTTGCACAAGTAGTTGAGATTGAAGAGGTACAAGCACCAAAATCTGAGCTTGAATCCATAGCCATCATGTCAGGTCTTGGAGAAATTGAAGGTCATTCAGAAGAGGATGATGTCAAGAGAGACTTCAAAAACATAAAGAGGATGGTTAAAATTATGTTTGATGCATTTACTATTGGGATGGTAGGAGAAGTTTCTAATCCCGCACATGGAGAAGGAACTTCAGATGATAAGAATGATGAAGAGAAGAGTTTAAAGGGAAGTGGAGGAAATCCACCTCCATCTCAACCATCTTCATCATCCTCATCATCTCCATCAGCATCATATTCCACTTCCACCACCAAAACCACACATACTCACTCAAAGACCACAAAATGAAAAACTCTCTTACTCAAACTTGATGTCAAATTTGAGCTTCTAATGTATAATGGCAAGGTAAATGTAGAAATATTGGAAAATTGGATACGTCAATTGGAGCTTTATTTCAGAATTCAGAACCTTCATGAAGATGACATAAAGATTCAATTGGATTCTTTGAGGACTTGTATGGTGGGAAGCAAGGAATCAAGAAGATATTAAAAACTACGGTAAAATCTCTGTCTTGGTCAAGTTTTATTGCTTCCATTAAAAGGAAATTATATCCCTTAGCTTACATGCAAAAGGCTATTATGGATTGGCAACATTTTATACATTTGAAAGGGAAAAGTGTGCAAGATTATACTCATGAATTTAGGAGCCTGAGCTCTCATTTTGGGTATTAATTTATATTCTCAATAAAATTTGTCAAATTACATTTTGGGTTTGCACAGTTACCTTAGGAACACTATTCTCATGTTTAATCCCACAAAAATAGATGACGTTTGTGTTCAAGCCACACATTTAGAAGCAAGAGGGAAACATGACATAGATCAGAAAAGTGATAGTGAGGGTAAAGGAAAGGGAAATTTTTATGGAAGAGGAAGAAGAAATAACTCTGTCAAAAGGGAGAAAGAGAAACTCACATGTAAAAATTGTTTGAATAATGGCCATGATGAATACCACTGTTGGAAACTTCATCCAGAGTTGAAGCCAAACAAACTGAAAGCTAAAGAAAAAGAGAAAATTGTTGCTATCATTGAACATGACTTAGGGTCAGATTCAGGAGATGAGACAAATATTACAACCATGGGTTTGAAAGGTAAGAACATAGCAAGCACTAGTTCTTCAATTTGTTCCAATGTCACTCAAGATGAAGATACAGGAATAGAACTATTATGAAACTAGCTCCAAAAATAGAAGAAAAGAGAGATCAACGCATTAGAAATGAGCCACTTCAAGGGGGGAACCTCCTTTACATTACATAAATGAACAATTCTTGGATGATTCAAATGAAAAAATCTCCTTTCTATATATATGATTCCATGGGGTCACAATATAATCCTAGCCGACCTAACAATAATAATGTAAGGGCACAATAATAACAATATGGGGGCTAAAGGGGTACAACAATAACAATAAGGGGGATACACTAACAAAAATAAAGGGCTACATTAGTAATATAGGGACCTAACATGCCCCTCTCCTTCAAAAAAGTGTTGTCCTCAATGCTTGAGTAGCTCTAGATGCTTCTATATAAAAATCTCATCCTCCTATGTAGAATCTTCAGTGGGTAAGTTCTTCCATTTGATGAGATACTCTGAAATTGATTGTTTTCGTAGTTGTTGAGTTCTTGTTTCCATGGCTTCTTCAGGTTCCAATATGATTTTTCCTTCCTCATAAAGTTCTAGAAATATTGTTTGAGCTGGAATTTTGTCCCCTATAAACTTATTTAAACATGAAACATGGAAAACTAGATGCACTCGTGAAGAAGCATGAAGCTCCAATTTGTATGCCATAGTACCAATCTTTTGCAACACCTTGTAAGGAACATAGTTATTTGGCGATAATTTATTATCCTTCTTAACTTGCTTGATGGACATTTTTTTGTATGTTATAGCTGTAAAAATACCAAGTCTCCTACATCAAACTTCTCTCGCTGCGATGTTGATATGCTTGTTGTTTCATTCGATTATGTGCTAAATTTAGGTTATCCTTTAAGAGTTGGATAAATTCTTGTTGATGCTTGATGTGATTTTCCACTGCTTGAACCTTAGAATTTTCTCTTAAAGAAGTTGTGATGGACAATGAATGATATCCATAAAGTGCCATAAATGGGGTCATTTTTCTGCAGTATGGAAGGAAGTGTTATACCACCATTCAGTGAGAGGTAACCACTTGACCCATTGTGTTTGCTTATCAGATACAAAAAAATGAAGATATCCTTCCAAAAATTAATTCACTATCTTAGTTTGACCATCAGATTGAGGATGATAAGATGAGCTATGAGCTAGTTGAGTACCCAAAAAAAAAAAAATTCCGTCCAAAAATTTCCAATAAAAATGGGATCACTGTCACTTACAAAAATATTTGGGTTTCCATGTAGCTTTTAAATTGTTTCCATAAATGCAATAATAACTGTAATTGCTTTAAATGGATGAGATAATGCACAAAAATTTACATACTTGGTAAGTCTATCAACTACCACCATGATGACACTCTTTCCTTCAGACTTAGGTAAACCTGTGATAAATCCATTGAAATCTACTCCCGATGTTGACTTGGAATGGATAAAGGTTGTAGAAGACCCGAGGTCTTAATTGTCTCAACTTTATTTTGCTGGTAAACCAAACATTCCACCACAAAATTTTGAATATCAGATTTAAGGCCATCACAAAACAATTCTTTCTTCAACCTGTGGTAAGTTTTTAAAAATCCTGAGTGTCCTCCTAAAGGAGAAGTGTGCAATACCAAAATAATCTTTTGTTTTAGTTGGGAATTCTTGCAAATATATAAGCAATATTTGTACCATAAGGAATCATTTTTCCAACTAAATTTATCATATGTACTAGTATCTTGCTGCAACTTTTGAATGAGTGTCCACACCTCTTCATCCTTCTTCCATTCATCCCTTGCTTCAGTTATCCAATCTGGTTGGATAATAGAAATGGCACAAAGAAATGCTTCCACCTCTTCATCCTTTCTTGAGAGTGCATCTGCAACAACATTTAACTTCCCTTTTTTGATAGATGATTTCAAAGTCATAACCCAAAATCTTTGTGACCCATTTTTGCTGCTCTTCTGAAGATAATATTTGTTCCAAAAAGTGTTTAAGACTATCATGATCATTTTTTACCTAGAAATGTCTTCCCATTAGGTAAGGTCACCATTTCTTTAGTGCATGTAGTATTTCTAGCATTTCCTTCTCATAAATAACTTTCTGTAAATACTTTCATTTGATTGGATGCCTTTCAAAAGCATCAGGTCTTCCTTCTTGCATTAAAACAACACCAATTCCATTTCCCGAGGCATCAATACCACAATAAAGGTTTTTGTGAAGTCTGGCATAACTAATACTGGTGCTAGGCACATTTCCTCTTTAAGATGTTCAAAGGCCTTAGTTGCTTCAGGATTCCATGAAAATGCATCTTTATTCAATCATGTTGTTAGAGGTGTTGCTATTCTCCCATAATTCTTAAAAATCTTGCGATAATACCCTGTTAACCCTAGAAATCCTCACAACTGCTTTATGGTTGTGGGGACTTTCCATTCCTTAATGGTTTTAATTTTGTTAGGGTCTACCTTAACACCCTCGTGAGATACAATATGACCCAGATATTCCACCTCTTGCACTCCAAAGAAACATTTGTATGTTTTTGCATATAATTGTTTTTCCTCCATTAGTTTGAACATGATCCTTCCAAGACATGTTGTAGATTAGTATGTCATCAAAAAATACTAGCACAAATTTTCTAAGGAAGGGTTTGAAAATGGAATTGATCAACCCTTGAAATGTAGAAGGTGCATTGGTAAGGCCAAAAGGCATGACCAAAAATTCATAATGACCCTCATGAGTTCGAAATGTTGTTTTTGGAATATCTTCAGTCTTCATTCTAATTTGATGATATCCTGAACGAAGATCCAACTTTGTAAAATAAATTTCTCCATGTAATTCATCCAATAATTCATCAATCACAGGAATGGGAAATTTATCTTTAATGGTGAGCTTATTGAGCTCCCTATAACCTGGACACATGCGCCATGATCCATCCTTCTTGTGTACCAATACTACAGGAGCAGAGAAAGAACTTTGACTAGGTTGAATTATACCCACCTCTAACATTTCTGCAATCATACGTTCAATTTCGCTCTTTTGGAAGTAAGGATATCTATAAGGCCCGATGTTTGGAGGAACACTTCCTGGAATCAAATGAATAGCATGATCATGATCACGAATAGGTGGGAGTCCTTTGGGAGTTTCAAACACCTTGGAACGATTGTCCAAGACTTGTTGGAGATCTGCAGAAATAGATGATTTTGATGTTGGAACTTCTAGTGAGCATAATTGTGCAATTACGCCTCGCTGTTCTTTCTTTAGAAGCTTTGTCATGACATTAGAGCTTATTGTCCTTCCTGGCTTCCCTTGTGTTATCTCAGAACTTTCATTTCCTTTCTTCCTTAAAAATTTCAAGAAAGTTCTTGAAAATTAAAAGCTACCATCCCCAAAGATTGTAACCATTGTGCTCCTAGTACAATATCAACACCTCCCATGTTGAAAATGCAACAAGATGATGGAGCTTAGTGAAATGAAGTCGCCTTCACTAAGTGGGCCCGCAGGCTATTTTTGGCGCAAAGTCTATTTTTAGACTATGTCTATTTTTAGACATATGGAGCATGTTCTAGGAGTTGCAGTATGCTATTCTTGGATGATTGGTCGAGTTGGTAAAAATAGATGGACCTCTATTTTTAGACATATAGGTCGAAGTCTATTTTTAGACTGCCTGTCTAAAAATAGGTCAGTCAAATATTATTAGCCCTTAATAATATTTGGACTATAAACTTCATTTTATCCTCTTGCAGCACTTCAGTTGGAGCTACGGATGTGGCCCATGCATCTGACAGAAGGAATTACGCTATTCCTATGGGTTTGGTGAGCTCATGCATGGTTGACTTCAGTTAGAACTCAAGTGGCGGAGTTTGGTGGAGTTGATGAGACAGTTGGTGGAGTTGTGTTCGGGTTAACTTAGTTGAACTAGTTGTATTTAGTTTAACTGGCTAATACACTAGAGATGAGTGAGGTGAATTAAATATTATTTAATTCAATAAATATTAACTCATTATTCAACTAAATAACACATCAGTTGACTGCAGTGCATGGACAGTTCAGTGAAGACCAGTGGAAGAGGTAGATGAAAGGGTGAGTTTGCTATTAGTTGCGACATTAGTTGTGCATGAGATTTGCACAAGCATTGGAGGAGATTGCCCATGAGGATTGCGTAGTTGAAGCCAAGGAGATTCGAACTTGGATCTCTCATTACACCAACTTGGATTGCGCAGTAGAGGCAGGCAAAATAGTGGATGAGTTTTGAACCTGTGACTTGTTCAAAACTGAGCTAGTTTGTGTGTAACTTTTGGAGACAGTACTGAGTACTTGTGAGGAGTATTGTATTGAGATTGTTACATGTTCTCTTCCATTATAATATACAAAATAGCTGGGGGTTTTCAGCTATAAGCTTTCCCCATTACATATTGTGTTTATGTGCGCATGCGACTGTTTCTATTTCCGCAAATCGATGATCAATCAGAGAAGAGGTTATGTGTTATGCATGAATTCGAATTAGTGTGTGACCAGGATAATCTCGTTGACAATCTTCATTATTCAGCAAATTTCTACATCCCATTGGAATGGAAAGAATTGGAATATTCAATACATATTCCCCTATGGTTAGCTTGATATTATGGCAATTTCCAGAGCAATTTATAGTTCCTCCATTTGCAACCATCACTTGAAATTCTGGTGTTGGGTATAGGAAACAATTTAATTACTTGGCTACCTTACAATGAATAAAATTATGGGTACTACTCGAATCAACCAACACTATTACCTTTTTATTCTTGATATGTCCTTCTATCTTGAGATTTTGAGGAGTGGTACCCCAATGCACACGATATGGTCGATCGATTTCTTCTTCTTCTAGGGTTGGTTCCTGGTGTATATCCTCTTCTTTTGAAGTTTCTTGTTCATTTTCTTCCTCCTCTTCACAATCTATGTAAAATAATTTATTCTCAACACACTTATGACCTTTAGTGTATTTTCTACCACAACTATAGAAAATCCATTTTTCTCCTTTTTCTTCCAATTTTTATGGTGTCAACCTTGTAGCTTGTGGAAGTCTAGGAGTAGCAACACTTCCATCTTTATATATGTGAGTGGTAGGCTTCCTTGCTACCATAATTTTACATTCAATTTTTCTTTCCAACCTGAATGCCTTCTCCAATGGATTAGATTCCCAAACGCGAACTTCATGTTGGATTTTATCCTTTAAAGTCCCTATGAAGACATCAATCATGTGTTCCTCTGGAATATTAGTTACCTTTATATTCAATTTTTGGAAGTCCTCAATGTGCTTCACCACTGAATCCTTTTGTTTGAGATTTATCAATTGGCTAAAGAAGGTGTTGCTCTTTGTATCCTCATAATGTGCTATCATTTCCTCCGTAAAAATTGACCAAGTGAATTTTTTTTAACGGGAGAAAAGCCATCGATACCATACAAATGTATTTTGTTCTAAATGTAAAGTTACAATGCGTGCTTTTTGTGTGTTTTTCAAATTATTGACATCAAAATGTTGCTCCATTTGTAGTATCCATGTTACGGGATCCTTGCCATCAAAATTCCTCATATCCATCTTTGGAATATGGTGGTTCTTCAATCCAACATCAGAGTTTATGAAATCGCGATTAAAATTTAATTTGTTCTCATCATGAGTTTCCTCTACTATATTTCCGCGATTAGGAATCATTTCTTATATTAACCTTGTCATCAAACTTTCCATGTCTGATTTTAGATC
Organism: Pinus albicaulis; assembly: GCA_034641835.2. Taxonomy (NCBI): domain Eukaryota; kingdom Viridiplantae; phylum Streptophyta; class Pinopsida; order Pinales; family Pinaceae; genus Pinus; species Pinus albicaulis. The sequence goes on from CM076582.1 coordinate 1,191,929,948, forward strand.
ATTCTTCATGTCTTCCATGTTGTCGTTCATTTTTTCATCGATCTTAGCTTCCATGTCATCCATCTTAGCTTCCATGCCATCCATATTAGCTTCCATGTCATTCTTTAAACCATCCATCTTAGCTTCCACGCCTTTCTTCAAACCATCCATATTAGCTTCCATGCCTTCCTTCAAAACTTCCATTTCATTTTTTGTTGCTCTTTGCAAGAGCGAAATTTGGTGCACTTGCTCTTGTAAGTTTGATATGTCATGTTGCACTTCTTCCTCTTCATGAGTAACAGTATAGCCTTCTGAAAGCTTAATGGGTGTTGAATTATTTTTAGGTGGAATTTTAGAACCCAATACTGATATCTATGTTTCATTATTCCCTTGGAATCACTTCAAACTGATTTTTCACACAAGACTTAGGCAATTCAAAAAAAAATACACACATTTTTCTTTCTTTTGAGGAGCTCGATATTAAAATTGAATTATCTCTGTGATTTTGGATCTTAAATATATAATATTTGGCCCTATAGTAGCCCTTTGAATATTCTTTCGAATGCCAGAGCTCTGACCTAATTTGGATTCTTCAAGGCAAAGTTATGCCCAATATCCCACAATGACCTAATTATGGACTGGTTCAATAGAGAAAACTTGTACGACATGCCACGTGTCACTGTTTCCTCCTTTGGCTCTAAAATTGATACAAAAGAAACTAAAGTATGTTTAATTGCATCCAATTCTTACATAATACCACTCTGATGCTCAGAGAGAGAGTTATGACAATTTTCCCATGGTCACCTCTTTGAGATGAAATTCGAGAGCCTGAAAAACCCTAACATCCATAGATCATATCTCCGAAAATATAGCGAACCAAGATCTGAAATGTTTACACAAAGTTCTTATGGATTCGGCTTCCCTCTATAAAAATTTCAGCTTTTGAACCTTTGTACAAACAAAGTTATAGTGAAAATTCCACGATGACCTTTTTAGGTGAAATTCGAGAGGCTGAAAAAAACCATAACTTCCACAGATCATATCTCTGAAAATATTGCGAACCACAATCTGAAATTTTTACACGACGTTCCTCAGGATTTCGGCTTCTCTTTGTAAAAGTTTCAGATTTTGAAACTTCTTAGAAAAATAGTTATAGCAAAAATTCCATGATTACCTTTTTGGAGTAGTGAAACCCTAGAATCCAAAGCTCTGATACCAAATGTTATGAAACCATCTCCAAAAATAGAAGAAAAGAAAGTTCAACGCCTAGAAATGAGCCACTTTGAGGGGGAAACCTCATTTATATTACATAAATGAAAAATTATTGGATGATTCAAATGAAAAAATATCCTTTCTATATATAGGAGTCCATGGGGTCACAATGTAATCCTAGTGGACCTAATAGTAATAATGTAAGGGAACAATAATAACAATACGAGGGCTAAAGGGGTACAAAAATAACAATAAGGGGGCTACACTAACAAAAATAAGGGGCTAAACTAGTAATATAGGGACCTAACAAGAACTTTTCCATATTAGAGTCGTCTCTAAACATACCAAGATTGATACACTTTTTTATAGTGGGTCAGAAGCTAACTTGATTTTCGAAGACTTGTTTAGGAAGCTAGAACTTGAAACCGTTAGGCATCCAAGAAATTATCCTTTAGGGTGGATTTTCAAGAATGAAAACTTGCAGGTTACAAGGAATTGAATACTAATATTAGCCATCAATTCAAACTTTCTTAATGAAGTTGAACTTGATGTGGTGTTGCTTGAGATATCGGGTATTATTTTGGGAAGTCCTTATTTGTATGATAGGAAAGCAGTATTTCATCGCCATGAGAATAAGTATCAATTGTTTAAATATTTTATTGAGTACATAGTTAGAGCGCATAAGAAGAAGACAAGTGTGTCTCTTATAAATGCAGGAGAAATGAAGAGGAAAATGAATGCAAGTCAGAATTTGACATTGTTGATGATCAAACAAAGAGATGTTTTGAATCAAACCTTTAAAAAATATGTATGAAATGAAAAATTTGATTTCATTAAGGTTGCTTATGGTTGTAATGAGATGTTTCAGGACTCTAACAAGTTTCCTTTGAAAGGAGGTGAATAAGATGTGACAAATTTGCAGTAGTCAACATCAGTGTTGGAAACAAGATTCCAGTGCAAGAGAGTGTAAAGGTTAAAGAGAAAGCGACAAAGAAGCTTGACAAAGAAGGCATGGGTTCCACAAATGATTTTTTTGGTTTCCAAAGGGTACATGGAAATGGCGAAAGTATTTTTTCAAGAGTCGATGAAAGTAGAAAGCGATATCAGTTAAGAATCACCATGATGAAAATGTGCAAGTGAGATAGTTTTTAAGTTTCCTTTGATTAATTACCGAGGTAGGAACAAGATGTTTTCTGCAAGAATAAGTTGCTACTCTGAAAATTCATGGGAATTGCAGCATGACAGTGTCAATGATAGCAAGAGAAGGTTGCAAAAGCCAAGGAAAAAGTTAAGTTTTTGTGAAAAGCTCAATTTGATTAAAATGGGAAAATTTCGGTGGATAGAGACTGGAAGGGTGAGGAAACAGTACCCTCATCCACATGATCAGCAATCATAAAGCTTTTGGGGTCTAAAAGGCTTATTTTGGGGAGGAATGATCAGGTGCTCAGTTTAAAAGCTCAAAAATGAAAGTGCTTATAATTTAATGGAAACTGAGTGACATTGAAGATCTCTTTGCTAGGAATCTAGTGCAATTCCTTTCGTAAAAAATGGAGTCTGGATGAAGAAGATAGAGCCTGTTGTTTTTTTTCCTAAATAACTAAAAAATTGCAGAACAATGACAAGTTGAGGACATGGCAACCTAGTTAGCATACCATGTATATTCAGGATATATTCTACAGTTGTTCCCAATGAAATTGAGATAAGTGTCACAACAGGATTCACCAAATTGGTTTGAAGGTGAATTTTTTTATATATATCTTCTCCTAACATTGAATGTGATTTCTTTTTTATATGATTGGGGACAACCCAACCAGAGGCTGACACATGGTGCAGCCAGGGGCTGCCACATGCCCCCTCTGGTGGACCCTATCCAAATTTTGAATTAAATCATTGGTGGTCGAATTTCATTTTGTATGCTATGGGTTCAAATTATGCCAAAGTCTGCATACTCCAAGGTTTAATACATATATGGTGGTGCATATTTATTCAACCCAAAGTCCAAGTTTTATCATATATGTTTTTATCGTGGCATATGGGTGGTGCATATGGGTTTTATATTATCATGGCATATAAATGTTCCAAATTCCATTGGAAAAAGGTTTACACAAGGATGGGCAGAGCTCGGGGCTCGACCCCACGACCTCTCCCACACCACTCTCCACTCCTACCAGCACACCATGGGCACAATTCTTAACCTCATATGCTTTCCATTTGTACTTGTTGTCAAACAATTTCAGAGGAATGGAGGGGCCCAACCCCCTCCCCATACAACCATTCCACAAGACCAAAGGGAAGAGTTCTCTTAATAATGCACATATTTTAAAGGTGGATTAGCGTTTAAGTATGGGGTTATACCCCTAATCCTTAATTATTAGTGCTAATGCACGATTTTTTGTAAACACGTTTATGCGCATTATAATCTGCACTTGTGCCAATTAAACATGTTTAAACATTTAATTAAACTATAGTTAGGTTAGCGGAGAATTCAATTGTTCCAGCAATTTCGGCGTACTTCCAACTTTGGCGGTCTTATCTGGACTCTTCTCCAAATTTGGAGGAGATTTCCTAGGAAAAATAAATAAAGCAAATCTGGAGAAATTTTTGACCAATTTTGGCTCAGGAAGAGTCATTCCTAGTGGAGTGGCATGTTTTTAATCCATTGGTATAGGTTGTAGAGGTAGAGGAGAAATTACATATAAAGGTGGTTTTGTCACTTTGAAGAGAAAATAATCCCACAGCCACCAATAGGGAAGGCCATGTCTAGATCACCTGAATACCAAATTGAGAACAAGAAGAATCATTTTTGATAGATCTTGACATTCTAGACTCATTGGAGTATGTTTCAGGAGCTGTAGGTGAATGTAAACAACACTTTTTTCAAGTTTGAGCTAATACAAAGGCCCAAGCCATGGAAGCTGGACTAAGGAGATGTAGCCTAGGAGGGGTGAGCTCCTTCATCAAAAATATGTGTTGATGGCTTTGTTTATGGTTTGTTGTACATGTTTATGGTATTGCTCAATATTCGATTGTGTTGTTTATTTTTCAATGAATTCAACATAAAATTAAAAACATTTCTGGTTTGACACTCACTTTCATGAAGGAAACTAAGGCACAATAAGAAAACAAGAAGCAAATATTTTATAAATCTGAAATTGTAATTAGCACAAAAAAACTAACATACATGTTCAGAGCACTAGGTAAAAATTTACCTTTAATTTTGGATTTTCCTTTCCTCCTTAATTCAACTTGCACCTCGTCCCACCATAGGGTTGCATGTCCTTTAAGTCTAGTCATTGCATACTTGAATTGCTTATCCTTGTCAACATCCTCATAATCAAAGTATTTATGTAATGCATGTATCCAATCCATAAACTCATCAACATTCCAATTACCTTCATATAATGGTACTTCCATTTTTGGCCTCGCAGACATCTTGGAAAACATCTCCAAAATTTTCTCCTATGGTGTCTCCTCTGCTTATTCCTCACTAGAATCCTCTTTTTCAACATCAATGAAATCTCCCATGTCAGCTCCTCTTTTTTGTGAAAATTCCATGGTTGCCATCCACTCATGAAGTCTTTGCAATTCTACCTGCAAAGCCACATTTGTTGTAAGCCAACCCACTTGTGCTCCCTTATATGCTCCTCTTTGATCTTCCATAACTATTGTTGCTGCTATGATACCAAAAATGATGCAAGTCGCAACTGCCTGCAAATTCGAATCCACAAATTTAAAAACCCACACAACTATTACACTCAAAACTCATATATAATTCATTTAAGATCAAAATATTTACAATATAATATTGGCCTCATTATCATTGGCCATTTACTCATACTCCACCTCTACACAAATTTTACAAAGCATCAAAATGGTTTCTTGGAATATGAATCAAATCAACAAGTACTCTACCTCTACATTCATTTGCAATACTCCAACAAAACCAAAATAATATCATATCTTGAAAAAATATATTACAACAAGATAGTTTTTTTATTCTCTATTTCACCACAATCTAATTTATAAAAATAATTCTAAATCTAAAATAGGATCAAGATCCATAATAAGTGGATAAGACCCATTATTTTAGTAACTAGTTTGGAAAAATCAAAACTAAGACTACTTTTCTTTTCTTTTTCTCTAGCATAATACATAATATTCGATGATAATGTTTCTAGAGTCCAAATAATTATTACAAAATTAAAATCATTACACGAGGAATCCAACTTCCTCAAAAAATAAAATATCTAAAAAAATTTATAAAAGTTTGCCGATGCTCCTACATCATTCAGGTACATCCTTAGGGGGGCGTGGGAATCCAGCCCCGTAGGGTTGGTCTGAGATTTGGGATGGACTACTACGATAGATTGTCTAGATTTTTAGTTAAGGAGAGAGTTTTCCTTATGAGGGCTTGAGACATTAGTGCATATCCTAGGTTGGTGGATACATTGAGGGACTGCTCGCGCGAGATGATGACTCTTATGCGGCATATTGTTAGAGCTAGTAGGCTACTGGTAGTGAGGAGGGATGTAGGGTATTGTTGTGCTATTCAACAACCCCCATTATTTTAGAATAGTTGTCTTAGAAAAATCATGGGGACCCTTTTAAAAATTTTAACCTAAGATAAATAAGATCCTTAAGTGATTTATTAAAATAGAAATAGGAGCTTGAAAATCTAAAATGCATTATTTTCTATTGGCTTAAAAACACTTAGGCAGAAAATTCAAAAGAAACACAATTGCAAACCGCAATCGCAAATCACAAATACAACACATGATATGCTAGGCCACTCCATACGAATATTGCGATGTGATATCAATAAAATATAATAAAACTCAAAATGGCTCTAACAAAGAAAACAAGGCATCCGATTAAATCATGTTTCATAAAAGGAAAATCACGGGACCCACTTTTTCCACGCCACCAATCGCAATTTCAAATCACATTTCCATCTCGCCATCATACAATATTCCTCCACTTTCATTTCCTCGATGTGATGCATCACATCACATCACACTTTCCTTCCGCCATCCAGTTTCACCGAGATTGTGATTGCGATATCACATCACGAGATTTTAATTTCACCTTTCCCCGCTAATGTTCAAATCTTTCAAAACCTTTTATCTATTAACTTAAAATGTCTAAATGTCTATTCAAGCACATGAACCCATGATTTCTGTTAATGCTACACCTTAATGGTATAACATCTCAAGCCTCCAAAAGTGATTTGACCACAGAATAATTAATTTTTTAGATTACTCTGCATGCCAAGTTTTATTAGCCATCATTTCAATTATTGTTTCATTGCTCTTGTATTGTGACAAAATTTCCTTTTTACTCATTTTTCTTCTTATTTCGTAGGTAAGTCCAAAATAATGACATTCCTCAGAAATTTCTAAGGCCGCAAAGAAGTCCAAGAAACCCATGGCTCTCCCTAATCCTGCGCCTCTTGCTAACGAAGTAACATAAATTCCACCCCTATTCACATATACTACATGCACAATAGAAAGTGGTTCTGCTTCATGGGAAGTAATGTATAGGCTATTTGAAGATGAAAAACCCTGCAAGGTTGAAATAAAATCTACTGCAGACACCTATGATACCTCATAAGCTACTATTGCCGATGTTTCCAACTCTTTTCTCCACAAAATTTCTACACGCCCCAATATTCTACCATATTCAAATACGGTGAAATGGATTATTGACAACCTCAACATTGGAGATAGAACCTTCCTAACAATCAGAGGCACAAAGATAGGGTCATTAAAATAAGAATATTTGAAGAAAATGTACCACATTCCAGACCCCCAGAAGGTGTATGATAAATAATTCCTAGTACAATTCACAAAGGAAAAAAGTTTCAATTGGATCCCATAAAGCAATGGAGGACTAACCCTAACAAGCATAAGCACGATGAAAATGGAATGTATTCCACTGCTTCACTTGTTAGTACCTACTATTATGTTTCCGTTATAATGTCTAGACTATTTGGCCAACCCAATACCAGTAAATTCCACATTGAATAAGGTTCCCCTTATGGATGTCGTCACAGAATCCTACATCACGGATTAGGAAACCGTTTTGTTAAACAATATTGCTACCCAGATTCTAGAGTACAAAAAAAAATCGTTCCTTTTCATCTAAGATCCTTCCCCCATTCTATATGAGTGCCTACATTATAGATGTAATGTGTTTCACATCAAATTTTCCAACCATGGGTTGGAAATGGATTGTCCAAGACCCAACTCCCATTCATATTTATCATGATATTCTATGGGAATCTAAATATGAAACCAATTTCTACAATATTTTACATGAAGTTATTCTCCCACAATTTCAAGCCGTGTTTGATGAAAAGGCCCCAAGATTGTATAAGGAAGCATAATTTGACTTCACATCCATTGGGAAATGGTTTGGGGAAGAGTTATTTACTTATATTAGAGTTTTTTGAAGCCTAGCACAACCACACGTCCTCCCATTATATACTCTTGACAAAATTCTTGCAAGAGAAGTTGCTTATTAGACAGTGGGTCATTGATTGACCAAAGTTTTGAAAGAACCAAAGAAATATGTAGGGCCTTCCTTTCCTATTTATTGTGGTGTCTATGCATTAGAAAATTTCAAACATGCTGGATTAGAAATTAATCAAATCCAATGTTTGAAACTATTTACAAATCCTAATACCCAACATGACGTAGAAAAAGTTGCATTCAATTTCACAACTCAAGTGAAAACCAGGCCATTTTCTCATGAAAATGATGAGTTTGATGATTTATTTGAGTCAGATGATACTTATTCAATAGTGGAGAAATTGTCAGCATCACGCTTTAATCCTCAACAACTAGAAAAGTTCAAGCAATACAAGAATAAAAGGTTGAAAGGTATTCCTCTAGATATTTTGGAGGTATCCCAACCTATCTCATAGAAATAAAAACACACAGAAGAGCAGAAGCAACAGAAGAAATAATAGGGAAAGGAATAGCCCCCTAAGGATACTGAAGTCCTTAGTAGAACAAAAGGAGATAAGTCTAATGGAACTCAGACTAAGGATCCACTATTTTCCAATGACTTAGATGAAGTCTAGAAAAACTTTGACCAAAAACTTAATGGAGATCCAGAAGTGGTGATCATTGATCATCAAGAAAAAGTTGGAACACCTCATGGAAAAAGTCAGAACTCGTTTACTGTTGGGTCTACTGACAAATTTTTTAGCACATAAGAAGTCGAATTTATCCCGACCTACCCAACATCTGAAATGGTGTTGAAGATAGAGGAAATCCCTCCTTTGAATATATTTTACATCCCAAAGGATAAGGATATAATGAGAAGAGAGAGAAAGAGGATCACAGGCTTTGGTTCCTGGGGATGTGCTTATGGAAGTAGTTTGGAAAGACCCATAAGCATATCCATCTTAGGATCTAACACGGTTAACTCAGTTTGTAGGTGTTTATGCATCTACCACCAATGATAAAGTCACTGAAGTTAATCAATTAGTCAAAGAGAAGGATGAAAGAATCCTTCAAATAGAACAGGAATTGTTGGTATAAAAGCAAGCATTAATCATCAATTACAAGCACAAGTGTCACAAATCCAATAGAGTATGGACCAACTAAATTTGCAACACCAATCTAATGTTGGTGCAAAGGATGCTCAGATACACCAAATACAATGAATTGTTGAACAGTTAAGGGATAATCCAAACATGGATGATTTTAAAAAAGGAAGCAATATAACTAAACACTTTTTTGGATCAAAAACAAGTTTTTTTCTGTCAAAAACTATCTGTCATAATTGAGCTGTGTGAAAAGAGCATTTCAGTAATGAATTAAATAGCTGACCAGAGGATAAAATTTGATGAAATTAATGATAAAGTCTCCCAAATGTCACCTGGAAAGATATTGCTAAAGGCCAAAAGGCCAATATTCCCAGGATTGAATATTATAAAAAGGAAATATTATCCACCGATTGGGACATACAATAAAAGAAAGAAGAAAGGGAAATTTACAGGGCTAGGGATGTTGCCCACAACATTGTTGAAACAATCAGCCAAAATCCAATTGATAAATGCCCACCTGATTCTCTACCTGTTGTGAAATATTTGATACTACAGTGGCAGGAAATGTCTAAGATGAAGGAAGAAAGCATCAAAAAATTGGAGAAGCTTGATTGGGACAAGTACTGGAAGCACTTAGTTAAGCCACATATCCAATGGCTAATGCTGTTCTCTCTAACCAACACTTTTTATTACATGATGCCTCCACTATCAGATGCAGTATATACATGACAAATAAATGTTAGGCGGGGCCAACCTCTTGAATTTTAGCCTATGATGGACATCCTTCAACTCAAGGAGCGAATGGAAAAAGAGACAACAACACAATCTTGAAGCTAGTCCCACCAAAATCTATTTCTGTTTTTATTTCACTTAATTTAAGGAGAGATGTTTAAAAATCCTCATCTCTTTATGTATTTGATATTTTTGTTCTTTTTATTTTACTATATAAACCCTTTCATGTCTTTAAATAAAGGGTCCCGAAATTTCAAAAAAAAGACTTTACATAAGTTGCACTTTTGTACTCTTAAAGTTTCTCTTAATAGAAAAGGCTAGACCAGAGACTGCTTTTCAAATGAGTAGAGTTAGCATATATGTGGTACTTTTATCTTTATGTTGATGTTCTGTTTCAAATGAGAAATAGTTAAATTTTGTTATGATGTTTTGTTATATGTATCTTTTTAACAAAATCCAACATTAATTCACTTCTGAACATGCCTTGATTGCATTTTTTTATACATATACAATAAACGAAATAACATATGTGATATGTGCTGAAGCAATTGATTTGATTAACTATTTAATCAAATAGATTATCTTAAATTTTTTTACATTTCTCTAAGTGCTTGATAAATCTTCATTTGCATTCACTTAAATATTACCTTTTTAAATCACATATAAAAGAAAGATAATTCATCCAGGTATAGAGGTACATTTATATACTTTTTATGCTTGTTTTTTCTCTCATTCATCAAGTCGTAGTTATAAAATAACGCCCATCCACTCAATTATATTTCATTGGGAAACTAGTCCCATAATATCTAGTTAGAGCCACTATCTTAAAAGGATAAGGGACGATTTTAATTAAGTTCCCGACTGGGTGGTTTTCCCCGATGTTGTTGCAGCAATTTTTGAGGCATCAACATTATTGGTGCTATAAGGAGGGACACTAGACTATGAATGGCACCAAATCTTAATCATAAAACCAAATAATTGTTGAAATTTGTAACAATAAATAGTGAAATTGGCATCCAGAAACAAAATCTAGAAAATGACACCAAAAAATGGCTACCATGTGAGGCGTTTGATTTAATTATCCCTTAATTAAATTTAAAGTAAATTGTAATTTCATCTCATAACAACTTGTATAAATTAACTAAGTGACATAAACTTAGTTAGCTCAATAATTTTGAGTTGAGGGTCAAAGGTGAGGCATGTAGAGTGATTCTATTATTTTCAGGGTCTAGTTGCAGTTGTAGAACTAGTGTGGCGTGAGTGTAATCAGCTAACTCAAATTAATTGAGTTAAAATTAGTTTAACTAGTTCTCACTGAGTGATGGGCTAGTGAGAGGTAAAGTGAATTAAATTAGATTTAATTCACAAGTAGTGATATGCCAAGTAACTGATGATTCACTATTAATAACTAAATGCATGCAAATTTTGATGACGACCCAGTTGGGACAAAGGTTAAAGGGAAGTAAACTATCAGTTGTATTATTAGCAAATTGCCTAGGTGCAATTATAAAGTCAGAGGAAGGCTTATGAAGTATTGCGCAGTAAAGGAAGGTTGATTATCCTATTTAATAGGGATTAATTTCCTAGGGATTGCGTGAGCAAGGCTGGGCTCAACATGGGCTAAGAATTGGCTAAGTGTTGGTCAATTTTGCCTAAGAATTGCTAGTCATTTTTGTGGAGAATCAGGGTGAGACGATTGGTAGAGTGTAGGATTTTCTCGGTGTGAGAAAGAATTGTATTGTATCATGATTCTTTGACTATGTACAATATATGATAGGGGGTTTTGAGAAGGTGCTTTCCCCAAGAACATCTTGTGTTGTGTGATTGATAATTTCCTTTCTCTTACTTGCATGTGATTGATCAATCATGTTTTATATTCCACAACTACTGTAGAAGGATTTAGTATCTTGCTTTAGTACATTGCATGATCGGATTGAATCCATTGGTATATAGTTTCTATATAATTTCTACATGGTATTAGAGCTGTGTTAGAGATTTTTTAGATGGTATCAAAGTTGTGTTAGAGATTTTCTACATGGTATTAGAGCCGTGTTAGATATTTTCTACATGGTATCAGAGTCCCAGGAATCACAATAGAAGAGAAGAAACTGAGTTTGTCTTGAACGTGTTTAAATTTGTAGATTAATTCTTTAGGGTCCAACAAAAATTCAAGATGTCTTTATATGTCTTGAGACTCGAATATTCACTCGAGGGAAATTCAAATTATATTGCATGGAAGGACATGATGGAGGCTGTGTTGGAGGACAATGGGTTGAAGGAATTTATAGATTTTGATATTCCTAAGCTCGCAGCAGAAGACGCCCAACTTCTTGATGCATGGAAGACTAAGGTAGAAAAGGTGAGAAGGATATTGTTAGAGGGAGTTCAAGATCATATTGTCTTGAGTCTCCATGGGAAGGCGACTCCATATGCTATGTGGAAGGCCTTGATAAATCTGTTTCAAAACAACAAAAACCAAAGGAAGTTGGCGCTGAAGGACAAGCTCATAAAGATCAAGGAGGAGGAGGGCGAGACGGTACCAACATACTTGGTAAAGTTCAATCAATCTCGAGATGAGCTTGGAAGTGTTGGTGTGACCATAGCCGATGATGACTTGGTGAGCCTAACACTTCTAAGCCTTCCCAAGAGCTGGCATAGTTACTAGGACTTTGTGAATGGGAGGGAGAATTTACCAGACCTCGAGTGTTTGTGGTCCAACTTCGTAATAGAAGAGATAAGGCGGAGCACCAGAGACGAGACCTCCAACACAAACAAAGAAGAATATTTTGCATTAGTGGGAAAAAAAATAAATCCAAGGGAAAGAAGTCCCAAGGTGAAGAGGGCAAGAGATACTTGTCCAAGATCATATGTTTTCACTGTCACGAGCATGGGCAGTGTGCTTCAAATTTTCCACAGAAGAAGGCAAGAAAGAAGGAGCCAACACTTGTAGTGGGTGAAGCATTGGCTTCACAGTTCAAGCTTGATTTTATTCTCATTGCATTCATGGCTATCACTGTAATGGGATGCATGTGGTATCTAGATAGTGGTGCCTCGTTCCATATGACGGGGAATAGTTATCTCTTTAGTGACTTGGAGGAGAAGAACCTCCACCAGAACATAGAGTTTGGAGATGACACTAGGTATAATGTGACCAACATATGTACTGTTACCTTTCAGAGGGATTCTGGCTCCCCTCTCAGACTTGTAGATGTTTTGTATGTTCTAGGCCTAAGGAAGAATCTTGTCTCCGTAGCGATATTGGAAGGAAGTGGTTATGAGGTGATGTTTAGAAAAGGAAATGTGTTCCTTAAACATATAGGCACGGGGAAAATGAAGCAAATCGGTTCAAGAGTTGAGAACTTGTATGCTCTTGAGGTTGAAGATGCATGCAAGGCTTTGAGGAGAAAAGTAGTGTTTAATGACATGGTGGTTGAGAGGAAGAAATTATCTCTCAACATGCAGTCTCAGAAGGTTGTGGAGCAGCCACAATTGGAGAATAAGAGAGGATACTAATTGGAAGAGTCCACTCAAGTAGAGACCTCCAGGAGGGGGAAATTTTGAGCCAAATGGGCAGAGGGAGTACATGCACCTATACCTCCAGTTGTGAAGTGGGGCGATATGCTGATTTAATCCAAAGAAGAAATTTGGGCAAGGTCCATTGAGATGGTGTGTCTCATGGATTAAACTTGGCCACGAGGAGACCACAGTACAACAGTAGCAAGAAGGATCAGTTAGATTGATGCAGTCAGATGTTAGGAGGACAAAAATCAAAGTGACAAATGTTGGATACTGGAGAACATATCATAGTTGGCAGTAGTGCAGAGTGCATGGATGCAGATGTCAAAAAAAGCACAGAGAGTCCAGTAGACATGTGTAGTAGGATCCAACAGCTAGAAGACTCTGATGAAAAATGCATTATACTGATTCAGTTGTTTGGAGGCTATTTAGTTTCAGGAGATTTGCATGCACAAACAACACTAGAGAAGTGTTGCATGCAAGAACATTCCAAAGGTACCAGATCGGGATAGTTTGATTCCTTTCATGTTCAGATGGAGTGTTGAAATTTGCAACAAGAAACAATGAAATTGGCATCCAGAAACAAAATCCAAAAAATGGCTCCTAGAAATGGCTACCATGTGAGGCTTTTGATTTAATTACCCCTTAATTAAATTGAAAGTAAGTTGTATTTTCATCTCATAACAACTTGTATCAGTTAATTAAGTGAGATAGAATTATTTAGCTCAAGAATTTCAAGTTGAGGGTCAAAGGTGAGGCATGTAGAGTGATTCTATTATTTTCAGGGTCTAGTTGCAGTTGTAGCACTAGTGTGGTGTGAGTGTAATCAATTAACTCAAATTAATTGAGTTAAAATCAGTTTAACTAGTTTTAACTCAGTGATGAGCTAGTGAGAGGTCAAGTGAATTAAATTAGATTTAATTCACAAGTAGTGATCTACCAAGTTACTGATGATTCACTATTAATAGCTGCATGCATGTCAATTATAATGATGACCTAGTTGAGACATAGGTTAAAGGGAAGTAAACTATAAGTTGTATTATTATCGAATTGCCCGGACGTAATTATAAAGTCAAATGAAGGCTCATGAATGATTGCACAGTCAAAGAAGGTTGATTATAATTTTTAATAGGGAGTAATTTCCTAGGGATTGCATGAGAAAGGCTAGGCTAAGAAGGGGTTGAGAATTTGGCAAGTGTTGGTCAATTTTTCCTAAGAATTGCTAGTCAGTTTTGTGGATAATCGGGGTGAGACGATCGGTAAAGTGAAGGATTTTCTCGATGTGAGAAAGCATTGTATTTTTTCATGATTATTTGACTATGTAAAATATATGATAGAGGGGTTTGAGTAGGTTCTTTCCCCAAGAACATCTTGTGTTGTCTTATTGATATTTTCCTTTCTCTTTCTTGCATGTGATTGAGCGATCGTGTTTTATATTCCACAAATATTGTAGAAGGATTCAATATCTTTCTTTAGTACATTGCATGATCAGATTGAATCGACTGGTATAGAGTTTCTATATAATTTCTACATGGTATTAGAGTTGTGTTAGAGATTTTCTACATGGTATCAGAGTTGTGTTAGAGATTTTCTATAAGACCATCAAAAGAGTCGATCCCCCTCCAAATCTCCTACAACTTCAAGCCCATGCTCAAAATATCCTACCTTTAGGTTAGGAGTTGTTCAATCTCCTCCCAAGTCTCCTTGTTTAATTCCCAAAGAGAACTCCCAAAACTATACTCCAGAATCGCCTAAAGTATATACTTTGATAAAAAAATTATAAGATATTTCTATTCCAGCAGAAAATCATGTGCTTTCTGAAGCCTCCGAAGGAAGTGTTACTTCAATTTTTCAAGGTACTGGTGTATTAACTCATTCTCAGAGTGAAAAACTTGGAATAATTCTATTTGAGTTTCCTCTTCATTCCCATCACAAGAAAAATCTAACATTAGAAACTAAAACATCTACTACTGAGATTCTTGCATCTTCTCCTCTGCAAACTCCATCATTTATTCATCCTTCAATTACATCCTCTCAATCTATTTCTTCATCTACTCTTATCTCTTCATCTTAGTCAATTAGTGATGCCTCAAGCAGTACTATTACCATGGTTGTTTCTTTTGCAATTACATCCACCTCTGGAACTACCTCTTCTTCTTCTTCAAATTCCCCTTCAGGGAAAACCAATCCTCCAAGTCACACAATGGAAAATATGCCATGGAATAATCAGGGACATTTTCAATTACCAGGTCCTCTTCATAATTTACCAAAGCATCAAGAGATACGACTGCCTAAGTATAATCCTAACGATGGTCTCCCTGCTGAAGAACATCTCTATAATTTCATGCTTGCTATGAATCTAAATGATCTCTGAGAAGAAGATTGTGTAGTAAGGTTGTTTCCCTACTTTTCAAGAATCAACTAGATCATGGTACTTTTCATTACCATTGGGAAGTATTACTAGCTGGGACAAATTCAAAGAACAATTTTTGACCAATTTTGGCGATGATCATACTACTGCTACTCTCATAAATGATTTTTCAAATCTTAAAGAAAATTCAGGAGAAAAGGTCAAATATTTCAATTCCAGATTTAACAAATTGCTGAATAAAATCCCAACTACATCTAAACTCGGTGTGGATGTACAGATTTAATGGTATATATCCTCTCTTCCTTCTAATGTAACATTTTTGCAGATAAAGCTAATAAGGTTACTTTGGTAGAAAATATGAAAGAAGCCCTATATATAGAAAATAAAATTATTGATTTAGAAAAGAATATTGCCCAGGAAGGTAGAAATCTAAAAAATCACGTTTAAGGATGAGCCCAAAAATAAATCACCTAAGGATCCTTACGATCTTGAAGGATTACAAAAATTTCTCAAAACCATGTCAAATGACATGGTAGAAATAAAAAAACAAGTAGCAGAGTCTTCTTCTAAGAAACCATTTAGAACTTTCAAGAAAACTCAAACTTCAAATCCTTAACCTCCAAATATAATTTCTAATGTGGAATCAGATCAAGATGAAGATTAGGGTGAAACTGTATTTTCTACAGCTGAATCACAAGATGAAGATCTGGTTGAAGTACATTGATTATGGGATTTCATTCTCCCTACATCTCATAATTAAGATGAACATGAGGCACTGCCACTTAGCACTAGAAGTAAAAACCCTGCTGATTTTCCATAGTCTTCTCAAAAATAGAAATCTTCAACCCGTGTTGCTAAAGACAAAGTTGTTAATAAAAAAACTCCTTCTACATCTCCTCAAACAAGCCCAAAGCATAATATAGTGGAAGATATGAATAAATTCAAAGAAAATATCTCTATGTATGAGGTGAGTAAACTAAAGCAACAACAACAAATCCTACTCAAATAATTGATTGCAGTTATTGCCTCTCCTTTACCTACTCCTGTTACCTCTAAAGCATAAAAATTAAACAAACCTCCCACTGATTCATATGAAAAAATTGGTGCCTTGATGCTATGCTAATTAGAGATAGATCCAATTCTCACACTCCACCTTTCCTTCTGACTTTTGAAGTTTTTAATAAAAATGTGTAGAATTTTCTGTTTGAAGTTAAACATCTCACCCAAAAATTCTATTGTACACATTATTCAATTAGATAGAACCAAATTCAAGGTTTTGGGAGAAATGAATTATGTCCTTATTAGACTCGCCTCTAATTCAAAAGTTCATCAAGCAATTGACATTCTAGTTGCTGATATTCCTGACTTTTATGGTTTGATTATGAGTAGAGATTGGTTAGAAAATCTTCATGGTTATTTTTCCACAGACCGGTCTCATGTGTGGTTTCCCTACAATGGTAAGCCAAATAAAATTCGAGTTGACCATGAAAAACACATGAAATACTCAGTAATTGATTTTGAGGATGAAAATGAACCAATGGCATTTACCAATAACATCCTTGGAAATTAATCTGCTAACAATGATCTCTATTTCTTATCAATTTGGTTAATTCTCAAATTGGAAACTTTTCTTAGTCAGATTCTTCCAAATGTATAAATATTGTAGAGAAACATTTTGTTAAAAATTTATTTTGGGCATTTTACTTTGAAGGATAAAAATCAAGCGATGGTGCAAGAGCAGGTTGCATACTAATTAATCCAGAAGGAGAAAAGACAATGTTGGCATGTAGGTTAGTATTTGAATGCATAAACAATACTGCAGAGTACGAGGCACTGGTCCAAGGCTTGTATAAAGCAATAGATCTTGATGTCAAACACTTCAAGTTTATGGTGATTATGAAATAGTTATTAACCGGGAAAGAAATACTATTCACTGCATTTCTGGACATCTCAAACATTACCATTCGTTAGTGCACGCTCTTACCTTACATTTCTTAGCATTCAATATCTCACCCATCCAAAGGTTCCAAAACGCAAGTGATGATATCCTAGCCAATGTAGCATCAAGACTTATTCCATCTAAGGATTATAGTCTAGATAGAATTTCCATAAAACTAATTTTTTTCCCATATATTCCTGATAATGTTACCAACTAGAGAGTATTTAATGATGATGAAGAT
Source organism: Pinus albicaulis (assembly GCA_034641835.2). Taxonomy (NCBI): domain Eukaryota; kingdom Viridiplantae; phylum Streptophyta; class Pinopsida; order Pinales; family Pinaceae; genus Pinus; species Pinus albicaulis. The sequence continues at coordinate 1,191,947,493 of CM076582.1, forward strand.
ATTCTAAACTTTCTGACATCTGAAGGATCATATAATGATCAAGTAATCGAGGAGGATGAAAATGAAAGATAATTAAAACAAAAATATGATGAAAATGGCATAAATAAATCCATGGTAAAGCTTGAAGATCTTTATGACCTAAAAGACAGACTTAATAAGGTTACTAATTTTAAGCTACAAAGTTCAACCTTGAGATTTGAACTATTAAACCTTGGCACTGACCTAAAACATTAGAATATAAATTTAGGACTTGGTATTTCATTTGATGAAATATTAGCCTTCATTCATTTACTAAAGAGATATAAGAATGTTTTCGTATGGAAATATGAATATCTCAAGACATATGATACCTCCATTATCCAGCATACTATCCCAATGACATCCACTGAGAAACCTATAAATTTTTTTTTAAGGAAGATTCACCCCAATATTGAAAATAAAATCAAATATGAACTGAATAAAATCCTTAAAGCCAAGATCATCTTTCCCATTAGGCATTCAAAGTGGGTTTCAAACTTAGTCCCTGAAAACGGTGACATCCGCATTTGTATAGATTTTAGGAATCTCAATAAAGCTTGCCTAAAAGATAGTTTCCCATAACCACCTATGGAACAAATCCTGCAATGAGTTGTTGGATTTGCATTAATGTATTTCCTTAATGGGCTTTCAAGTTACAATCAGATATTAGTTCACCCAAAAGATAGGTTGAAGACTACATCTAGAACCAAATGAGGCACTTATGCTTATCATAAAATTCCTTTTGGTTTAATAAATGTAGGGGGAAATTTTCATAGAGAAATGGATATTGCTTTTAGAGGACTAATAAAGAAAATTATGGTGGTTTACTTAGATGATATAACCATTTAATCTAAGAAAATAAGCGACCACTATCATGATCTCAAGAAAAACCTTGTACGCTGCCAAAAGTACGGGATTTCATTAAATCCAAAAAAGTCTTATTTCGCTCTAAATGAAGGCAAACTTTTGGGATTTACTGTATAAAAAAAATACATTTGTATTTATCCAGAAAGAATAAAGGCGATTTCTGAAATCTCTTTACCCCATAACAAGAAATCCATGCAATCCTTTTTAGGACAAATAAATTTTGTTAAGAGATTTGTTCCTAGCTTTTCCCAATTTTTTTTTACCATTGCAAGCCATGATCAAGAAAAAATCACTCTTTAAGTGGGGACACAATGAAAGAGAAGTGTTTGATTTAATCAAGAAATCCATCATAAATGCTCCTTCTCTAACTACTCAATTTTTTTCTAATCATTTAATTTTGTACACCTTTGCTTCTAAAAAATCCTATACTATTGTGCTAATGCAATTTAATGATCAAAAAATTGAAGCACCCATACCTTTCCTTAGTTAAAATATTCAAGGTGTTGAACTAAATTATTCAGAAGTGGAGAAACACGATTTTGATGTTTAAAAAACTTTAAAGCATTTCAACACTTTTCTCTTAAAGACACATACCAAGGTAATAGTTCCACTCCCAACAGTAAGGCAACTGGTTATGCAAAAGGAACTAGGAGAAAAAAGGGAAAAATGGGTTACAACTCTGCAGGAATATGATATTGACATGAAACTAGCCAAAATTGTCAGAGGACAAAGTATTTGAAGATTTTTGTCTGGAGCATCCAACATACCAGATGACGAGGATTCAGGTAATATCGTACATGTTTCTGAGGTAAGCCTGATTGAATCTGAATCCCAATATGTTGATCTTATATTTAATTTGAAAAATGGATATGCTCCTACAGAACTCAATCATAAAATAAAAATAGCTCTAATATTAAAAGATACTCAATATCAAATCATTGATGATGTATTGTTCAAAATAAAACCATGATTATGTATTATCAAGATGCCTTGAAAATTATGAAGCACAGAAGGTTTTGCAGGAACTCCACGATGGACCTGCAGGTGGGCATTTAGGAGGAGATACCACCACACACAAAATCCATCATGCAGGATATTATTGGCCAACATTGTTCAAAGACGCTCATGCATATGTCAGAAAATGCAAAACATGTCAAACTGCTGTTGGAAGAAAAAGAAAGAAAACCTTACCTCTGCAGCCGGTCAACATTGAACAAACCTTTGAGAAATGGGGACTGTACATCATAGTTTAGATTGTTCCTAACTCTTCCAAATAGCATAAATAAATTCTCACTACAACGGACTACATTACTAAGTGGGTGGAATATGTTCCACTAAATGTATCTAATTCTGAAGCCATTATGGAATTCATCGATCAATTCATCATTAACAGGTTTGGCTTACCTAACACACTTATGTTCGACAATTCATCTTACTTTACAGGTAAGAATATGACTGAATTTTCTCTCAAGAGAGGTTTTAAGCTCAAATATTCTGCTAATTACTATCCCCAAGGGAATGGTTTAGCAAAGTCAACCAATAAAAATCTCATAAGAATCATAAAAATAACTATTGATTAGAGTCAAATGAATTGGCATAAATATTTAACATTTTCTCTATGGGCAGATCGAATAACTCACAAGGCCTCTATAGGCACTTCTCCATTCAATCTATTTTATGGGAAAGGAGTTGTAATTCCATCAAATCTAGCCCTTCCCTCACTAACACTAGTTAAATTTATTGATGAAGTACCTTCCTCCTCCTTGAAGCTACAAATGTCCCAAATCCTTAAATTATAAGAAGAAAGGGAAAAGGCTAAATTAACACATGTTTGCCCTTAGTAGATTGCAAAAAATTATTTTGATGCAAATTTTGTTACCCAAAATCTTTCCAAGTTGGAGACCTTGTTCTTAAATGGGACAAGGCACATGAAGAAAAAGGTAAGAAAACTAAATTCCAAAGAATGTGGCTTGGACCATTTCAAAGTTAAAAAAAAATTAGCTCATCAACCTTCATATTGCAATATCTTGAAGGGAAGAAAGATTCTCTTCTTGTCAATGGGCTGATTTTGAAAAAATTATTTTCTTAGAAGAAAATTTCTTCTAATGTATCATATTTATATTTACATTTTTAGGTTAATGAAAGAATAATATTTGATTAAATACTTTTAGAATTTTTCCAAAACCTCTTAATCATTTTATGACTTTTCATTTTGAAGAATAAGAATTCTTAAAGAAATTATTACAAACTGGAAAGATTGGATAATTACCATACAACTCTGAAATCTTTTTCCATTGAAATTGTAAATTCTTGTAAACCTAAAAAATTATGAAGTCTTTTCGCCCTATTATCAGTTAGGAAAGGTTCACTTTTACAAAGTAAATGATATTTTCTACTAAGTGTATTTAACTCTAAATTGTCAACCAAAACTCTTAAGGAGTCAATGATTCTCCCCATCCATTAATTATGCTTTTTTAGAGTGCAATTCAAAAATAAATAAAGCTTAAAAAGATAAGAGGTCTCATCACGAGCCTGTTTACCATGATCATAGGAAAATAATAGATTGACATTACCACTACTGCATATCAAACTAGGGTAATGGCTTATGATTATTAAATAACCATAAAACAAGGGGTATCATCACGAGCCAACTTGTTCAGTCCAATTACAACCAGTGAATGGCATTGTCACTATCTGGTCACCAAACCACGACAATGGATTTTTAAGAGTAAGAAAATAAAAAGAAACAAATTATATATTTTTTAAATTATCTCCAAATATTGTAATGATAGATGGATGGGATATTGGATCATTGCCAGTTAAAGGGTAACCTTATCGAGGCTATGAACGCCTGCTGGTAGCATTGGCTCTACCTGTGACAAAATGAGTATATCAAAAGGCTAGTTACAAAAAGACACCTACTTTATCCTTTTAGCTATTTAATGTATGATATAGAGAAATAAATATTTTTATCTATGAAAGGTTTTCAAAGAGCCACAATAAGATGAGTTTTTTAAAATTCAAAGTAATTTTATTTATCCAAATATTTCAAAGATAATTTTCATTTCCTTAATTATTTTTACTTATTTTAAATATTAGAAATTTCATTTTTCAGATATAACTGGTACTTCCAGTAAATTGCCAACTGTTTTGTTATTCAACAACCCCCATTATTTAGAATAGTTTCCTTAGAAAAATAATGGGGACCCTTTTAAAATTTTTAGAATAATAAAAATGATATCCTTAAGTGATTGATCAAAATATAAATAGGAGTTTGAAAATATAAAAGGAATTATTTTCTATTGGCTTAAAAACACTTAGGTAGAAAATTCAAAAGAAACGCAATTACTGATCGCAATCACAAATCGTGAATACAACACATGACATGCTAGGCCACTCCATATGAATACTGTGATGCGATATCAATAAAGGATAATAAAACCCATAAAGGCTCTAACAAAGGTAAAAGGTAATTCAATTAAATCATGTTTTATAAAAGGAAAATCGCGGGACCTGCTTTTTCCACGTCATGAATCACAAATCACATTTCCATCCCGCCACCATTCAATCTTTCCATGCTTTCATTTCACCAATGCGATACATCGCATAACATCACACTCTTTCCAGCGACCATTTCCTTCTGCCATCCAATTTTTCTGAGATTGCGATTGTGATATCACATCTCAAGATTTTCATTTTGCCTTTCCCCGCTAATGTTCAAAGCTTTCAAAACCTTTTATCTATTAACTTAAAACATCTAAATGTCTATTTAGGCACACAAACCCACACTTTCGATTAATGATACACCTTAACGGTATAATAGCTCGAGCCTCCAAATGTGATTTGACCGCATAAGAATTAATGTTTTAGATTACTTTGCATGCCAAGTTTTATTTTCCATCATTTCAATTATTGTTACATTTCTATCGTATTGTGAAAAAAATTCTTGTTTAGTCAATGTTCTTATTATTTCACAGGAGAGTCTAGACAAAAGGAATTCCTTGGAAATTTCTAAGATAACAAAGAAGTCCAAGAAACCCATGGCTCCCCCTAATCCTATGCCTCCTGCTAACGAAGTAACATAAATGTCGCCCCTATTCATAGATACTACATGTGCAATAGAAAGTGGTTATGCTTCATGGGAAGTAATTTATAGGTTGTTTGAAGACGAAAAACCCAACAGGGTTGAAATAAAAAATATTGTAGATGCCTCTAATACCTCAAATGCTACTATGGAAAATGTTGCCAACTCTTTTCTGCACAGAATTGCTACAAGCCCCAAGATTCAAAAATATTCAGATATTGTGAAATGGATTATTGACAACCTCAACATTGGAGATAGGACCTTCCTAACAAGCATAGGCACAATGATAGGGTTGTTCAAAGCAGAAGATTTCAGGAAATGTACCACATTCAAGACCCCCAGAAGGTGTATGATAAATATTTCCTAGCGCAATTCACAAAGGAAAACAAGTTCCAATCATATCCCATAAAGCAATGGAAGATTAACCCTAACAAGCATAAGCATGATGAAAATGGTATGTATTCCACTCCTTCACTTGCTAGTCCCTACTGTTATGTTTCCACTATGATGTCTAGACTATTTGGCCAACCCAAAACTAGTAAATTCTCCATTGAATGGGTTCCCCTTATGGATGTCGTCACAAACTCCTACATCATGGATTGGGGAACCATTTTGTCAAACAATATTGCTACCCAGATTCTTGAGTACATAAAAAATCGTTCCTTTTCATCTAAGATCCTTCCCCCATTTTGTATGAGTGCCTACATTATGGATGTAGTGTGTTTCACATTAGATTTTACAACCATGGGTTGGAAATGGAATTTCCAAGACCCCGCTCCCATTCATATTTATCATGATATTCTATGGGAATCTAGATATGAAACCAATTTCTACAAGATTTTCCACGGAAGTATGCTCCCAATATTTCAAGCTATGTTTGATGAAAATTCCCCAACATTGTCTAAGGAAGCCCAAGCTGACTTCACATCCATTGGGAAATGGTTTGGGGAAGATTTATTTACTTATGTCAGATTTTTTGGAAGCCTAGCCCAACCACACCTCCTCCCATTATATGTTCCTGACAAAATTCCTGGAAGAGAAGTTGCTTATCAGATAGTGGGTCATGGATTGACCAAAGTTTTGAAAGAAGCAAAGAAAGATGCATGTCCTTCCTTTCCTATTTACTGTGGTTTCTATGCATTAGATAATTTCAAACATGCTGGATTAGAAATAATCAAATCCAATGTTTGAAACTATTTACAATTCCTAATAGGAAATATGACCCATACAAAGTTGCATTCAATTTCACAACTCAAGTGAAAAGCAGGTCATTTGCTCATGAAAATGATGATTTGGATGTTTTATTTGAGTCATTTGATACTTATTCGACAATGGAGAAATTGGCAGCATCGTGCCTTAATCCTCAACAACTAGCAAAGTTTAAGAAATACAGAAATAAAAGGTTGGAAGGTACTCCTCTAGATATTCTTGAGGCCTCCCAACGTATGTCACAGAAAGAAAAACAAACAAAAGAGTAGAAGCAACAGAATAAAGAACAGGGAAAGGAACAACCCCCTAAGGATACTGAATTCATTAGTGGAAATAAATAAGATAAGTATACTGGAACTTAGACTAAGGATCCACTATTTTCCAGTGACTTAGATGAAGTCTGGAAAGCCTTTGACCAAAAAACTAAGGGAGATTTATAAGTGGTGATCATTGATCATCAAGAAACAGTTAGAACAACTTAATGCAAAAATCAGAACGCGTTTGCTGCTGGGTCTACTGAAAAATATGTTAGCACGGGAGAATTTGAATTTATCTCGATCTACCCAACATCTGAAATGGTGTTTAAGATAGAGGAAATCCTTCCTTTGGATATCTTTTACAACCCAAAGCATAAGGATATCATAAGCAGACATAGAAAGAGGAGAAGAGTAGAAAAATCACAACCTCTAGTTCCTGGGGATGTGCCCATGGAATTAGTTTGGAAAGACCCACAAGCAGATCCATCTCATGATCTAACAAGGTTAACTCAGTTTGCAGGTGCTTATGCATCTGCCACCATTGATAAAGACACTAAAGTTCAACAATTAGTCAAGGAGGAGGATGAAATAATACTTCATTTAGAACATGAATTGTTGGAAGAAAAGCAAAGCATTAATCAACAATTACAAGCACAGGTGTCACAACTTCAAAACAACATGAAAAACTAAAGTTGCAGCACCAATCTAATGTTGGTGCTAAGGATGATCAGATACACTAAGGTATTATCCAAAGTTGGATGATTTTAAAAAGGAAGCACTAGAACTAAACACTCTGTTGGCTCAACAACAAGTTGTTTTCTGTCAAAAACTGTTTAGCATAATTGAGTTTTTTGAAAAGAGTGATTCACTAATGAATCAAATAGCTGACCAGAGGATCAAGTTTTATGAAATTGATGATAAAGTCTCCCAATATGTCACCAGGAAAGATATTTTTGAATTTATAAAGGTCAATCTTCTCGGGATTGAATATTCTAAAAAGGAAATCTTACTCACTGATTGGGACATACAATTAAAGTAGGTAGAAAGGGAAATTTGCAGGCCTAGGGATGTTGCCAACAACATTGTTGAAAATTCAGCCAAGACCTCATTGCTGCTAATCTGATTGATAAATTATCACCTATTTATCTACCTGTTGTGAAATATTTGATAAGATAGTGGCAGTAAATTTCTAAGATGAAGGAAGAAAGCATCACGAAATTGGAGAAGCTTGATTGGGACAAGTACTGGAAGCATTTAGTCAAGCCACATAGCCAATGACTAATGCTGCGTTGTCTAACCGAAACTCCCTCTTACATGATGCCTCCACTATCATATGCAGTCTATACAAGGAAGTTGCACGTCATGCCATGCCAACCTCCTGAATTTCATCCTATGATGGACATCCTTCAATTCAAGGAACAAATGGCAAAAGAGACAACAACACAATATTGAAGCTAGTCATCCCACCAAAATCTATTTATGCTTTTATTTCACTTAATTTAAGATGAGTTGTTTAAACCTCCTAAAATCTTTATCTATTTGTTATTCTTGTACTTTTTATTTTACTATATAAAACCTTTCATCTCTTTAAAGAAAGGGTCCTGGAATTTTGAAAAGAAGACTTTACAGAAGTTGCACTTTTGTACTCTTACAGTTTCTCTTAATAGAAAAGGTTGGACCAGAGACTGTTCTTCAAATGAGTAGAGTTAGCATATATATGGTGCTTTTATATTTATGTTGATGTTCTATTTCAAATGTGAAATAGATAAATTTCCTTATGATTTTTTGTTATATGTATATTCTTAACACAATCTAGCATTAATTCACTTCTGAACATGCTTTGATTGCCATTTTTTTATACATATACAATACACACAATAACATATGTGATATGTGCTGAATCAATTGATTTAATTAACTATGAAATCAAATCAATTATCTTAAATTGTTTTACATTTCTTTAAGTGTTTGATAAATCTTAATTTTCATTCACTTAAAGATTACCTTTTTAAATCACATATAAAAGAAAGATAATTCATCCCAGGATAGAGATAGGTTTATATAATTTTTATGCTTGTTTTTTACTCTCATTCATAAAGTCACATTTATAAAATGCCACCCATCCACTCAATTATATTTCATTGGGAAATTGGTCCCATAATCCCAATTGGAGCCACTATCTCAAATGGATAAGGGACAATTTTTAAGTTCTCGACTGGGTGGTTTTCCCCAATGTTGTTGTAGCGATTGTTGAGGCATTAATAGGTACGTCGAGTCATATATGTCAAATGAGCCTTCATGCAGTGCTACCCTATTAGATCATGATGATGAGGCTGGTGATCATGATTATGATAGTACTACCCCATCAAATAATGGTTAGGGTGTCAGTGATCATTGTGGTAGTATGCCTCCTCATCATTCGCCTCGTGATCACATACCAGAGATAGAGGATGTGCCTCATGTTTCTCATGAGAGAGAAAACCATCCACCTCCTCCTCCACCTTAGAGTTTGATAGTTGAGGAAGTACTTGACCACCCATCAACTTCTGCTGCAAACCAGACTGCCACTACTACATCTATTGTATCGAATATTTGATAGCAATTATTTTAATTATATATATATATATATATATATATATATAGTGCATTTTTTTGTTCATGTTTATTTACTTAATTTATATGTTGGTTTTGATGTGTATATTGTTAGGTCATGTTAGATATGTTCATTTAATGTGCTTGCATATATATGTGTATGTGATAGAAATTATTTGACATGAGATGTATAAATTTGAGGATGTGTGTGGTGATAATGTTAGAATATAATGCTTGTGTTTTGTTAGATGTGATCACGATGATGATGCCCTGTTAGATTATTAGATTTGTGTGCTAGCTAATGATGCTTATATGTGCTAGAGGTGTATATAATTAGTTGATAGCAATGAATTTGAACGTGTATATTAGATGATGTTTATGTTTGTTAGGTGACTATCATCATGATTTTTTTTTTTATGAAATAATATTTATTATATATTATGTATTGGTGAACTTATATCGAAATTTTATATATGAAATTGCATGCAAAAAAACTTAAAACAATGCAAAGATACTTTTATAAATTACAAATTTTAGAATGGTTGAAACTATGATTTTAAAATTACAATAAATATTTTTGTATTACTTTGATAGTTCATTCACATTCATTCTAATCTAATTAGTAAAACATCTCAATACTCACAAGGAAAATATGATTAAAGGTAAAATAATTTAGTTATTTCTTAATAATATGAAGATGTGTAACTCATTCATTTTTTAATATAAAATAATAATAATAATAAATTATTCAAAAATACAATTTAACCAATGAAAAATTACACTATGGTCGATCTATATATAGAGATAGAAAGCCAATACTATAGATCCATTTTAATCACACATTTATCAATCACTAAAAGAGATTACATTTTTTGACATGTACATATTTTTTCAAGTTTTACATTCTCAAAAGAAATTTTCATATAATGAGATTCAATCCCTCTTGGCTCTTGGTAGATGCGTTGTTAAGATGGATCTATATTGGTTTATAAAATTCAATATATTGTTAAATTTAAAAAACTTAAGTCAGAATTTTTTATAATTAATTTAGATTTAATATAACTTAAAATTTTCTATTTTAATAAAATTTAATTTATCACTAAAGTTATGAAATTTTCAAGCGATTTAAATTTAATATTTATAGTAGCACTTACCAAATTAAATTAGAATTTTATCTCTCTAAAGACGAGGATCATGTTGGAAATACTGAGAGGGGGGTGAATCAATATTCCTTTCATTTAGAGCATTATTTATTCTTCAATTATTATCAGTGTTTGTACAATGATAGCAATAAACAAAAGGAACACAAATGCACACAGTTTTTAAGGTGGAAACCCACTTTGGGACAAAAACCACCTATTGCTTTTCTAATAATTCTTTAATATTCAACTCCAATTGAAAATAAAGCTCCAACTTCCCAGAATCTAGAAAAGAATTCTTCTCCAGCTCCCACTAGATGGATGCTCCAACGCCTGAGATTATTTAATAGTCAACTGAATGGATTCCCCAACACCCAATGAGCTACAACTCACCCTAGCACCACCCTACCACCCTGTAGAAGAATAAAAGAAGAATGGACTCCCGTAACAGGGAAAATGGTCCACTTTACAATGATATAGAATGATGTAGAAGAAGAAGACATACTAGACCATAACCCCAATTATGACACAACCACCTAATGTTGATCCTAGACCTCCTGACACTGCCTCTTCAACTTTTGGCAGATAGACACTAGTACAATTTTTACAATAATGTATTTACAATGACTTAGTACAATGATACCTTTACAGTGACTATATGCAGTGCTGCCCACTTGAAGACTTTATGTGATGAACTTCTTGTTGTTGTTATGCACCTTGGTTGCTGCTCTTGTCATGTTACCCTTTGCAGCACCTTTCTTTGCTTTTCTTCCCTAGAAAGTATGGTCCTTTGTATCCCTTGACAACACATGATATAACTTTTTCTTTACTTCTAGGAGCTCGATATTGAATCTGGTGTATCTTTGTTATTTCAGATCTCTAATATGTGATTTGTGGTCTTGTAGTATTCCTTTGATTCTTATTTCCAATGCCACAGGTCTGACCCAATTTGGATTCTTCAAGGGCGATTTATGCCCAATCTCTCACAATGCCCTAATTATAGACTATTTCAGTAGAGCGAACTTGTACGGCATGCCACGTGTCAATTTTTTTTCATTTGGCTCTGAAATCGATAGATAAAAAACTCAAGCCTGTGTGATATCTACCACCTTTTACATAATTCCAATCTGATACTCAAAGGGAGAGTTATGACGATTTCACCAAGGTCACTACTTTGAGATGAATTTTAGGAGCCTGCAAAAACACTAACTTCCACAACTCATATCTCCGAAAATGTTGTGCACCTTGATCTAAAATTTTTACAGGAGCTTCCTTAGGATTTTGGCTTTGCAATCATAAAAATTTCAACTTCTTAACTTTCGTAGAAAAAACGTTAGAGCGAAAATTCCACGATGACCTGTTTTAGATGGCAGAATCCCTTGCATAAGGAGGATATGAGGATCACAATTTATATAAATGCTTAGGTTGAGAGGGGCTTCAACAAGTGAACATGGGAGGGATTTTAGGAGCTTAAAAAAATATTAATTATGAATTTTCAATGACCCATGCTACAACCCCATGGGGTTTTAGCCCACTAACTGGGGTTACAAACTTCAAACATAAATATCTCTCAAACCGTGAAGAATTACGTGGTGTGCCATATATCAACGAAAACATCTTTACAAGTAGAAATCATCAAACACATTCTTGACCCATAATATATTAATTTGGTAGGTCACAATTCCCATGAAATATTGGGGTAGCCCTTGGTGATGATTAGGTGACATCAATGCTAACCGCTGATCAACAATTTCCCCCTTTGGCATTGATGGCAACACAAGTACTCCCACTGCAATCATGACACCTCTTCCTACAACATTCTCTCCCCCTTTGAAATTAATGGAAAAAGGTAACTCCCCGTGACACACAACCATCCCGCGGACCTATACACACTTCCACTCCCCCTTTATATTATGAATAAGGAAAATCTAATGAGAACTTGGGAGAATCCAAAGCTTATGGCGAAGATATTCAAATGGTTCCCGAGGTAAAGGTTTAGTGAATATATCAGCAATTTGTTCTTTTGTACCAACATACTCAATTTTGATGTTCTTTTCAGCAACTTTTTCTCTAAAAAAATGATATTTGATCGGAATGTGTTTTGTTTTTGAATGCATGATAGGATTCTTGGAGATGCTGATGGCACTGGTGTTGTCACAGAATATGGGAATAGGCTTATTGAATTGTACTTGAAGATCTTGCAAAGTTTGTTTCATCCAAAGGAATTGAGTACAACATGCTGCCACTACAATGTATTCTACTTCTACTGTAGATAATGAGATTAATTTTTGCTTTTTTCTCAGCCATTATACGAGACAACCACCTAGATAGAATGATGCTCCACTAGTACTCTTACCATCATCAATGCTTCCTGCCCAATCTGCATCTGTAAAGGCTTGATTAATGAGATGGTTACCCTTGGTATACCACAAGCCATATTATTTTGTGCCCTTTAGATATCGAAGAATTATTTTGAAAACAAAATATGTGATTCTTTTGGTGCTGCTTGGAATCTTGCTACTTGTCCAACTAGTTGCATAACATCTGGCCGGGAAGCTGTTACACATAGAAGACTACCAATCATAGATTTGTACAACCTCTGAGCCACATCCTTGGATGAGTCGTCTATGCTCAATTTGCAACCTGTTACCATTGGAGTAAGGACAGGTTTGCAATCTTCCATTTTTAATTTCTTGAGCATTTCCTTGATGTACTTGGCTTGACATATAAATATTCCTTTCTCTTGCTGTGATATTTGAAGCCCTAAGAAGTATGTCAGCTCACCAAGTAAAGACATCTCGAACTCACTTTGCATCTTTGTAGAAAATTTCTTAATTAGTCGATCATCATTGTTACCAAATATTATATCATCCACATATACCTCAACGATTGTTAAATTATCTTTATCTATTTGTACATAAAGATTGCTATCAATAGTACCTTTCTTGAACCCTTGTTGACGTAGATATCCATCAAGATGAGCATACCATGCTCTGGGAGCCTACTTGAGACCATATAGAGACTTATTTAACCTACAAACATAGTCTTATTTTTCTGATAGTAGAAAACCTTCAGGTTGTTCAATGTAAACTTCTTCTTCTAATTCGCCATTCATAAATGTTGACTTCACATCCATTTGGTAGAACTTGATTTTTCTCAAACATGCATAGGCGAGAAACATTTGAATGGATTCCATTATGGAAACTGGTGCAAATTTTTCGTCGAAATCAATTCCTTCCACTTGTGCATAACCTTTGCAAACCAATCTTTCTTTGTTTCTGGTAACCTGTCCATCTCCATTCAATTTGTTCCTGAACACCCATTTTGCCCCCATGACATTTTTATCTTTTGGTCATGGAACTAATTCCCAGGTTTTATTCTTCTTGATTTGATCCAATTCTTCATTCATAGCTGCTACCCAATGTTCATTCTATGTAATATCCCAGAATGGGAATACACAACAAAGCCTGCTGAAATAACACACTCCTTAGAAATATGTGCACTAAAATGAGTTTGCAGCTCTTGGATCCCTTAGATCAGTGGATCTAGTGTCTAGATCCAAAAGGAGAGAAAAAACAAATCAAACTAGGTAAACAGACCTCCCACCACCTAGTATATTTGGAAAACACCCAAAGAGAAGGGATGCAGCTATATGCAACAAACTGCTTCAGAAATAATGCAGATTTGAGAGCATGAGCAGGAGACCAATAAGAAGGATCAAATTTTATATATAAAACAATAAATCAGATCCATAATGATGCTCTTACAGTGTACAACAGAATGTAGAAGACAAAACAGAAGAAACTTCTCAGGAAAGAGGGCTGCAACACATGTATTAACTGCAAAATAGCTTGACAGCGTTATTTATAAGAGCTGCTGCAGCTGTATATTACACTCTAGATCTAGAGCAGATCTATGTACAAAATATCAGATCCATTTCAGATCTGTACACTAGAAAGGCTCCTCTATAATATCCCCTTGGGGTTTTGATCAAATCATGCAATAGAGAGAGTAGATCTGAGATGAAAGTAACAGATATGCAATATTATTTAGAAATTTCTGAAGATGTTTACAATAGAAGAAGATCATATCTGTACATAAAATGGATTAGAAAGCTAATCCATGGATCACTATAGTGAAGGGAAAAGCCCTAGCACTAGAGATCTCTCCTCAAAAAGTGGGTCAAAACACCCTGTAATTTCCTTCTTGCAAATAACGCAGTCCTGGAAGGGAAACTGTGTTGTAGCTTGAAGCACTGAGTTGGCCTGATGCCAAGATCTGAAATATCAACTCCAAAGGTTCAGAACTCTCTTTCCCATGGGATAGAAGACTTTCCCAGTGAAAAGAGGCCCTGAAATGGCCTAGATCTAAGCAGATCTAGCCTCCACTTGCTGCAGCTTGCAAGGACAACCAAACCCTCAACAGGATCTGCGTTGTAGTTGGAAGATGAGCTTGGCCAAATGCCTGATAGTGGATGCGATCAGCAAGACTGTTCCAAGAAATCCTCAATGGAAGAGGTGGGATTCCTGCATAGGAACACCCAAGTGCTAAGCAGCATTATTCTCAGTTAAACAACAAAGAATGATATATGTCTGAGCAGACAATATATTCAGAAATATGCACAATCAATAGCAACCCTCTTCTATTTTCCTCCTCTTCCTCTTATAGGATGAAAGTCTTGTCAAACCCTAAACCATCTCAATGACTTAGTTGCATTCACATGAGAAGCCTCCAACTAAAACTGTGTTGTACCTCTAGGAGATTCACTGTATCTAGACAACGCTATTGATTTGGTCCTGGTTGACTTGGTCAAATGATCCAGTCTCTTTCACACCTAAGTATGCTTATGTAAATAGCCCATATTTGTCCATGTTCACACGTGGCATTGATTTATTTTGCTGATTAGGAGTTTTGTTGATCCTCCTTTACAGTTTTATTCATGACACAAAATATTGAGACAAAATTGCATATTCCTATTAGCTTGGGCTAATTGGGAATATTACAGTCCTCCCCTCCAAAATGTTTCTTTTCCTCAAGCAACTGATAGGGTGAATGTTGCAACACTTCTCCTTCTTCATTGGTGACACCATCAAAGATCAAGGTTTCATCATGAGCCAAGTGTTCACCAATCCAAGCCTCCATGAATTGTTCCTCCAAAATCATCATGAGATGTACAAAATCCATCCCACAAGGAGTGAAGAACTCAAGAGAAACAAACATGCTTGGTCCAATACTCTCTCTAAATCATGTAGCATAAGTTGCATAGATATTTTCCATCCCATGTGGTACATACAAACTGCCCATCCTCTCTCCATACAATCCCATGAAAAGTATGACTATATCATCCAAGTATGGAAGCATAGTTACATACATACAAATAGAAATTTGAGCATGAGGAGGTGGGTCAAAGTCCCACATAGGGTGCCAGCGCAGTGCATCTCCTATCTACATCGATCAAGGTATGGTAAGTGGTTTCCCCACCACTTACTTTCCGCACAAGTTATCTCACCATGGCTGAAATTGTGAGATATGTTTGGTGCCTTTGGGAAGCACCCATCATGAAAAGGAATCTCCCTTTGCATAGTAGGGGAGTGGCTAAGTTCAGAAATTGCAGTGGCCCAAGGCTTGCCATGAGATTCATATGATACAACACTCCTCTTGGGAGCCATGGCCTGCAACAACATGGTGAAAGAATACATCAAATCAGAAAATGAAGCTTGCATTACATGATCAAATTTTTCACCATCAATGTTTCTTCTATACATGGAATTGTGCACAATTTTTTCTCCCTTTTCAAGAGAAGGAAGAAATAACTGAAATGACTCTTGCATAGAGTCCTTTGGCTGCCCCAACTCCACATAGATTTTTCATTCTAGAAAATGCTGATGTAGCTCTCCTCCAAAGCCTTCCCATTCAAAACATCTCATGATAGTGTTGTATATCTTCATAGAATAGGTAATGCTGAAACATAACTCCTTAAGGGCCCTTTGTAGCATCCTCTCCTTGAGCTTGGAGGCTCTAGGAAAGAAGATCCTATCATGATGATAGATGACTCCCTTATGGATTAGATTGCCCTCTTCATGCACCTGGTCATCAAGCATCATAAGTGTAGAGATCCTTGGAATAATCCACCAACTGCCGGGATTTCCAATATAGATCTACACTCCCCAACAAGGACAACGTTGATGATGCATCAATAGGATTGCCTGCCATGTTGCTGATCTCTTATTTGACATTTCTTATGCCAAAGGTACAAGTAGGAAGGACATACCTTCCCTTTCCTTCCTCCAACAACGCAGAATCAAAAATGAAGGATGGTGAGGATGATGAGAGAGAAAAATATCCCTCCTTCTGGTGCTTGCTCAAGCCTTCCAATGTTGTAGCTGTGTCTCCTAATGCTCCCTTCCCTCCTGGATCTGATTTTGGAGCATCAAGTAGTGAGATATCTCCCACTAAGACTGAATCTGGTGGCCTCCCTGGTGGTTTTCCACTAGATGAGAGTGTCCCTTACAAGAATCTCATGAACATGAGAGAAGGGACAGTGAGGTCCTTGCTTCCACTGCAAAAATCCATCTCTAATTTTTGTGTGGAAGTGTTAGGTGAGGGGTAAGAATTCATGCCTCTGATCATTTGAGGTGTACCACTCTTCTTGTCCACCCATTCCATTTGCAAAGCCTCCCAATCAGTGGTGACTTTACCCAATGTAATCAGCCATTGAACACCCAAAATAACATTGGTGTATGGTATGTCAACTACAAAGAAATGATCCACCAAAGTGTAGGATCCCATGCTGACTGAAAGTGATGGGACATAATGCATGCATTGCATTGTTCTATCTCTTGGGACTAGAACAGAGAATCCATCAAAGGTATCAGTGGGTATGGCCCTCCTTTGCACAAGATGAGCATCAATAAAGTTGTGGGTGGCCCCACTTTCAATAAGATAAGATACCCTCTGATTCATGGTTTAACCATGAACTCTTAGGGTCAAGTACTTAGGTACTCCCCTCAAAGATGCAAGAGTTCCTCCAGTAGGAGAAAAATCTCCACTCCCATCTCCCGATGGTGATGGATCTCCCTCAACATTGTCAGCGCTATGACCTCTCCTTGGTTCATCATCTTCTTCTTCCTCCTCAACATCTGAGAAGACTTCTATGTAGTTTTCTTTCCTAGCAGCACATCTATGTCCAGGTGCTCATGATTCTTGGCAAGTGAAACATAGCCTCTTCTTCCTTAGCTCCCTCTGAACTTCAATATCAAGAGGCTTCTTGAATGAGCTCTCCTTGGAAGGAGAAGCTTTCTCTTCCTTCCCTTTATAAAGGTAAAAGGGGTTGTTCTGAAAGGTTGCCTTTGCTTTTGGCAAGGTATCTTGAAGGTCTCTAGCCCTCTAAGTGGAATCATGCAATGTAATGGGCTTGGTAGATTTAACCAACCCATGAAAAGGTTCATCCAAGCCATCGATGAACATGTACACCCTCCTTGTTGCAAATAGATCATGAACCATAACAGATAATCTCAGAAACTCAGAAATATAAGATTCTGCATTACCTGACTCCTTCAACTTTTCAAGGCTCATGAAAGGTGCTTCTGGATCTTTTCTGTCAAACCTCTGCACTAGTCTTCTAGTAAATTCAGAATAGGCAGTCACATTGGCATGGCCCAATGTAGACAACCCATGGAGCCACCAGTTGTGTGCTTCACCTTCAAAGTGCAGCGTTGCAATCTTGATAGCTTCCATCTCAGGGACTTTGTTCAACTGAAAATAGATATCCAGCTTTTCTACCCATGCCTTGGAAAAACTAGTGGATGACCCATCAAACTTGGGTAAAAATAATCCTCCCATAGAGTGATGTCGATCATGATTCCGAGTGAATCCACCATCTCTATATTGATGCCTTGGCCTTATTTTTTCCTTGAGGTGACAAAAATCTTGAAAACTCAGGTGGTCCTTGAATCTCTGATTTTGGGACTCATACTCTTCAAAATAGTCTTCAAGGGATGCTTTCTCATGAGGTCCTTCATTCTCCATAGCAAATAAAGTAGGCATATTAGAACGTTGTGGAGCTTGTGGCTGGTTCACTGGTTGATCATTCCAGTGGTGAGACATCCCAGAGCTTTCACCAGGATGAAACCTCCTAGGAGACTCCTTGAGCCTGTCTAGTCTCATATCTTTGATCTCTCTAGAAAGATCTTGCATGGCTACCAAAAGAGTTCTTGCAAACTCTTCTCCTTCTTTATCACTCTAGTTTCAGGGGCTTTACCTTTGTCTTGATCATCATTGGTGTAATCAAATTTCTTATGGATTCTATTTTGATACATATTTTCTCTCTCAGTAAGAGGCTCATCTTCTTCTGAGTTCATATTGGCTTTGGATCTTCAATGAAAGCACAGGTTGTGCCAAGAAAGGAGCTCTGATACCATTGTAATATCCCAGAATGGGAATACACAGCAAAGCCTGCTGAATTAACACACTCCTTAGAAATTTGTGCACCGAAATGATTTTGTAGCTCCTGGATCCCTTAAATCAGTGGATCTAGTGTCTAGATCCAAAATGAGAGCAAAAAAAAATCAAATTAGCTGAGGTAAATAGACCTCCCACCACCTAGTATAGCTGGAAAACACCCAAAGAGAAGGGCTGCAGCTATATGCAACAAATTGCTTCAGAAATAATGCAGTTTTGAGAGCATGATCAAGAGATCAATACGAAGGATCAAATTTATTATATACAACAATAAATCAGATCCATAATGATGCTCTTACAGTGTACAATAGAATGTAGAAGACAAAACAGAAGAAACTCCTCAGGAAAGAGGACTACAACACATGTATTAACTGCAAAATAGCTTGACATCGTTATTTATAAGAGCTGCAGTAGCTGTATATTACATTCCAGATATAGAGTAGATATGTGTACAAAAGATCAGATCCATTTCAGATCTGTACACTAGAAAGGCTCCTTTACAAGATCCCCTTAGGGTTTTGATCAAATCATGCAATACAGAGAGTAGATCTGAGATGAAAGTAGCAGATCTGCAATATTATTTAGAAATTTCTGAAGATTTTTACAATAGAAGAAAATCAGATCTATACAGAACATGGATCAGCAAGCTAATCCATGGATCACCATAGTGAAGGGAAAAACCCCAACACTAGAGATCTCTCCTCAAAAGGTGGGTCAAAACACCTTGCAATTTCCTTCTTGCAAATAACGCAGTCCTGGAAGGGAAACTGCACTGTAGCTTGAAGCACTGAGTTGGCATGATGCCAAGATCTAAAATATTAGCTCCAAAGGTTCAGAACTCTCTTGCTCATGGGATAGAAGACTTTCCCAGTGAAAATAGGCCTTGAAATGGCCTAGATCTGAGTAGATCTAGCCTCCACTTGCTATAGCTTGCAAGGAAAACCAAACCCTCAACAGGATCTGTGTTGTAGTTGGAATATGAGCTTGGCTAAATGCTTGATAGTGGATGAGATCAACAAGACCCTTCCAAGAAATCCTCAATGGAAGAGGTGGGATTCCTGCATAGGAACACCCAAGTGCTAAACATCACTATTCTCAGCTAAAAAACAGAGAATGATATATGTCTGAATAGACAATATATTCAAAAATATGCACAATAAAAAACAACCCTCTTCTGTTGTCCTCCTCTTCCTCTTATAGGATGAAAGTCTTGTCAAACCCTAAACCATCTCAATGATTTAGCTGCATTCACATGAGAAGCCTCCAACTAAAACTGTGATGTACCTCTAGGAGATTCACTGTATCTAGATAGCGCTGTTGATTTGGTCCTGGTTGACTTGGTCAAATGATCCAGTCTCTTTCACACCTAAGTATGCTTATGTAAATAGCCTATATTTGTCCATGTTCACATGTGGCATTGATTTATTTTGTTGATTAGGAGTTTTATTGATCCTCCTTTACAGTTTTATTCATGAAACAAAATATTGAGACAAAATTGTATATTCCCATTAGCTTGGGCTAATTGGGAATATTACATTCTAGCTAGCTTCCTCAAAAATACTAGGCTAAAAGGTTGCTAGAAAAGAAATGTGAGCTTTGTAGGTATTAACCCTGTATAGAAATTAACTACAAACGAATCTTAAAATAGAAAATAAACAATAGCGAGAGCATAAAACATAAAACAAATAAACACAGATATTTTCCCCTAGATCCCAAATCAGGATGACCAACTTGATTTTTCATTATATTCCTTTTAGTGTCAACACATATATATACATGCTGAAAACCAGGGGTTCAAAACCATCATGCCCCAAAACCATGTGCAAACCCATGCACAAAACCATGGGTGGGTCCGCCCACTGGAAAATAAGGACAATTTTTTTTTCCCAGGGTGCTGCCCTGAACCCCGAACAGGGGGGGCTACCGCCCCCCCTGTGACCTCCCTGCTGTGCTCGACGCAATGTAAAGAGGAGCTATCGCCCCCCACGTGTGACTAGTCGTGGAAAGAATATAACACATACCCAACAAGCTTGTTGTGATGAACGAAGCTGTCAACCTTCATTTATGTCACCAATGATTTGATTTGATGGATGGTTCTTTTGAATCCATTATTTTGTTCTCTTTGGAGGAGCTTCTTGTTGTTGTTCTAGTATATCTTGATGATCATCATTTACTTCTTCTTGGTTGATAGTTTCTTCTTGTTCTAGAATTTTATCTGTCTTTTTCAGCCTCTGTCTCAAGTTTCAATGATTCTATATCCTCATCATTATTCATTAGAACACCATCTTCGTCAAATGTAACATTTATGATTTCCAGTGTCTGTTTTCGTCTTAGATTATAAAATTTATAGGCCTTTATTTTGCGTGAGTAACCAACAAAGATACCTTCATCAACACGTGATTCAATCTTACCCAAATTTTGATCTTCTCTTTTGATATAACATTTTCTTCTGAAGATTCTAAAATATTTTACATTAGTTGGTTTTCCTTTCCATAATTCATACGGGGTCTTGTTGCAATTATTTCTGAGAAGACTTCGGTTGATAATGAAGACTGCCATATCAATTGCTTGAACCCAGAATTTTTCATCCAATTTTGAGTCCTTCAACATTTTTCTACCCATTTCTTGTATGGTTCTATTCTTTCTTTCAACAACTCCATTTTGCTGAGGTGTTCGTGTTGTTGGAAAATGTCTTTTTATTCCATTTTCGTCACAGTATTGCTGAAATAATTTGGAAGTGAATTCTTCGCCATTATCTGATCTTAGACACTTTATTTTCAAATCAGTTTCATTTTTGACCAACTCCTTGTAGATCTTAAAGCACTCAAATGCTTCAGATTTTTTCTTTAGGAAACTTTAGGCTGTGATCCTGGTATAGTCATCTATCATTAACATGAAATATAATTCTCCATCTAGGACTTTTTTTCTCACATGACCACATAGATCAATATGTATCAATTCCAATGGATGTGATGCAAATTGTTCTTTTGTTTTAAATTGGACTTTTGTCTACTTGTCGTGCCGATAGGCCTCACATAATGTGTTGGAAGGTTTTGAGATTTTCGGCATTTCTCGTACTGATTTATTTTTGCTTATCCTGACAAGATTGTCAAAATTTATGTGACCCATTCATTTGTGCCATAACTAGCCTTCATCTTCTTTAGCTAGTAGACATGCTTTAGTTTCTTCATCTAGAACATATATGTCATTTGGAGCTCGACTTTCTATAGCCACAATTTAACCATACCTGCCTTTCCTGATTTCACATTTTGTGGTGTTGAATAGCATTGTGTGTACTTGATCACACATTTTTCCAACACTGAGCAGATTGTGATTCATGTTTTCAACCAATAGAACATTCTTGGCTATAACATCTTTTCTTCCGAGAGTGACGGTACCTGATCCTATAACATGAAGATCCATCATTTCCAAAGGACACAGTTCCATCCTTCTTCTCTTTTAGAGATAAAAATTTCCTTCTATCTCCAGTCATGAATTGAGCAACCACTATCAACATACCACACATATTTTTTTTTTTAGCCTTGAGAGCGAGAGCACAATTATCAGTCTTCTTATCCTTCCATGTTCGTTCATTCTGTGGCTTCGAAGATTCTTCTGGAGGATTTTCAAGTCTGCAGTCTCTAGCTATGTGTCCAAAGTTCTGACATTTGTAACATTCCATATTATTTCTTATATGTTCAAATCTATTGATGTTTCGTTGATCCCTGGGAGGTTCATATTTGAAGGATCTCCTGGAATTGTATTGGTTCCTAGGGTACGTGCAACATTCTACAGCTTTATGACCAAATTTTCCACATGAATAATAATAGCCATAAAAAATATGTTGGTACCTGGATGGAAATCTTCATCGAGGAATCGTCTTCCAAGGATGTTCTTGCGAATCTTGTCCAATGAATTCTACATGCATGTCAGATCTCATAGGTTCATTGTGTTTTTTTGTAGAAGGTCCTGCTTCTTCTTCTTTGCAACCGATTCCAGTTATGTCATTGTAAGATCATTGATTGTTGATGATTTCTTCCAATGCCCTTGTGTTGTTGGCATAGTTTTGGATAGTTTTTCCCTTCCTCACTTCCTTACGCAGCGAGACTACTTCTGCTTCTAATGCTTCCCTTTCTTGGTTTCTTTCTTCCAAATTCTTTTGAAGTGAATCTTGAATACATTTTTGTTCTTCAACTTCAATTTTGAGACCTTGAACTTGTTCTTCAAGAGTATTGGAACGGATTTTCTCAGCCTTGAGCTCTTTTATAAGCGTGATTGCCTCCTTATAAAATTGTTCTATGGTCAACCCTTCTTCTTCATTTTTTGATACCTCTTGTTTATTGTGCTTGTCCATAAACAATACTCTCCCATTGGCTTCTTCTTCGCTATTACTGTCTTCATCAGATGATGAGCTATCTTCTTTAGAGAGAAAGTTCCTTTTGGATCCTTTCCTTTTTTCTTGCTTGTTGAATTTCTTAAAGCCTTTCTTTCCTTTTGAGTTGCCATCACTTCTGTTTGGACATTTTGTCATGGAATTCCCAACCTCACCACAATCGAAACATATAAATGGAAGTTTACCTTTGAATTTTCCCTTACCAATTTTTAGTTTTCTCGTAAAGTAAGCATATTTATCATCTGAAAGACCTTCTCCATCATCTCCATTTTCTTCACACTTGCAGGTGCATGTCTTTTTAATTGAAGGTTTTTTTTCCTTTTTGGTTTTCTTAGATGGAACGAACGTAGTTTCTAGATGCGAAGTACCCTCTTCTTCATCAAGTCTCATTTCATATGCTATGAGAACTCCATGTAATTCCTCTTTGCCGAGTTTGTCCAGATTTGCACTGTATTCTAAGACTGATACCTTTGGGTTGAATCTCCCTTGTAACGTCCTAAGAATATTTTGTATAATAGTCTTCTCGTCAACTGGCTCTCCCAATCCTTCCAGAGTATTGGTTATTTTATCAACGTATTGGAAGTATGCATCAATGTTGCAATATTCTCTCATTCTAAGTTGCTCAAATTTTTCTCTATAGATTTGAAGCTTTGCTTCTTTGACATTTGAGTCACCTGTATATATATTCTCAAGCTTGTCCCATACATTTTTAGTGGTTTTACAACCCAACACCTTATGATAAGTAGATTCAATAAGTCCATTGATAATAATATTCTTTACTTTTGCATCATTTACCAAATTCTTCTTACCTTGTTCATCCGCGGTTGATGTAAATCCATTTTGAACAGTGTCCCATACTTTGTAACCTTGCACCAAGAGATAGACCTCCATTCTTCCTCTCCAGAGTGCATAATTATTTTCATTGATCAGAGGTACACCATTCTTGGTATGCTCCATGACCTCCTTCTAGTTGTTAAACTGCTATTGAAGGAACCAAGCTCCGATACCAATTGTTGGAAATACTGAGAGGGGGGTGAATCAGTATTCCTTTCAATTAGAGCATTAGTTAATCTTCAATTATTATCAGTGTTTGTACAATGATAGCAATAAAAAAAATGAACACAAATGCACACAGTTTTTAAGGTGGAAACCCACTCCGGGACAAAAACCACCTAATGCTTTTCTAATAATTATTTAATGATCAAATCCAATTGAAAATAAAGCTCTAACTTCATAGAATCTAGAAAAGCATTCTTCTCCAGCTCCCACTGGATGGACGCTCCAACGCCCAAGATTATTTAGTAGTCAACTGAACGGATTCCCCAATACCCAATGAGCTACAACTCACCCTAACACCACCCTACCACCCTATAGAAGAAT
Organism: Pinus albicaulis; assembly: GCA_034641835.2. Lineage (NCBI taxonomy): Eukaryota > Viridiplantae > Streptophyta > Pinopsida > Pinales > Pinaceae > Pinus > Pinus albicaulis. The sequence continues at coordinate 1,191,971,892 of CM076582.1, forward strand.
AAAAGAAGAATGGACTCCCGTACCAGGGAAAATGGTCCACTTTATAATGATATAGAATGATGTAGAAGAAGAAGACGCACTAGATCGTAACCCCAACTATGACACAACCACCTAATGATGATCCTAGACCTCCTGACATTGCCTCTTCAACTCTTGGCAGATAGACACTAGTACAATTTTTACAATAATGTATTTATAATGTCTTAGTAGAATGATACCTTATAGTGACTGTATGCACTGCTGCCCACTTGAAGACTTCATGTGATGAAATTCTTGCTGCTATTATGCACCTTGGTTACTACTCTTGTCATGCTACCCTCTGTTGCACCTTGCCTTGCTTTTCTTCCCTAGAAATTATGGTCCTTTGTAGCCCTTGACAACACGTGATCTAGCTTTTCCTTGCCTTCTAGGAGATCGATATTGAATCTGGTGTATCTATGTTATTTCAGATCCCCAATATGTGATTTTTGGTCCTGTAGTGGTCCTCTGAGTCTTATTTCCAATGCCACAGGTCTGACCCAATTTGTATTCTTCAAGTGTGATTTATTCCCAATTTCTCACAATGCCCTAATTATGGACTGTTTTAGTAGAGCGAACTTGTACGACGTGACACGTGTCACTTTTTCTTCATTCAGCTCTAAAATTGATTGAGAAAAAACTAAATTCTGTGCACTATCTACCACTTTTTACAAAATTCCAATTCGATACATAGAGAGAGAGTTATGACGATTTTCCCAAGGTCACTTCTTTGAGATGAATTTCAGGAGCCTGCAAAAACACTAACTTCCACAGATCATATCTCAGAAAAAATTACGTACCATGATCTAAAATGTTTACAGGAGCTTCCTCAGGATTTTGGCTTCGCCTCATAAAAATTTCAGCTTCTTAACCTTCGTAGAAAAAACGTTAGAGAGAAAATTCCATGATGACCTGTTTCAGATGGTGAAATCCCTTATATAAGGAGGATATGAGGATCACAATTTATATAAATGCTTAGGTCGAGAGGGGCTTCAACAAGTGAACGTGGGAGGGATTTTAGGAGCTTAAAAAAATATTAATTATGACTTTTCAATGACCCATGCCAAAACCCCATAGGGTTTTAGCCCACTAACTAGGGTTACAAACTTTAAACATGAATATATCTCAAACCGCGAAGAATTACATGGCGTGCCATATATCAACGAAAACATCTTGACACGTAGAAACCATAAAAAGCATTCTTGACCCAGAATATATTAATTTGGTAGGTCATAATTCCCATGCAATATTGGGGTAGCCCTTGGGGCTACTTGGGTTGACATCAATGACAACCGCTGATCAACAGATCAAGAAATGTAAAATAAGGCTTGTGAAGTTACTTCTAGTTGGGGATTTTCTCTATTAGAAGTTCTCCCTTAATGAGGCAAACGAACTTTTTTCTAGTGATAAAGATATAACATTTTGGTGCTGCTTTGGTTTTTTAGTTGCTATTGTATTGGTTTAAATTTAATTTTTTTAATAATAAATATGAGTTAAATAATACAAAAATCATACTGTATTAGATTTATCATACTGAAAAATAATATATTTGATTATTTCTTAATGAAAAACTCAAAAACTGATATTTTTTCCACATAATTATCACGAGATAGTCACTAAAATTCATGTTTTCACATTTATCCTAGTTAATATTACATCATGTTCACAATGATAAATACATGTCTACTTTAAATAATTTACTTATAAATACATAAAAACATATATTTATTTTTCATAATCTAAATAGGAAAGAAAAATGCATCACCAAGTCGATTATAAAGTAAAAAAAAAATGCCTCTTAATCACCATCACATTATTTATCATTTAATTCTTAGCCATAAAATATTTATTAATTCAACTCTTAATTATAATTACCATAGAAAATAAAAGTAAAAAAATTTCTATTATCCATGAAGAAAAATATAAAACCTCTCATGCATCCATGTAAGCCCATTTGGTTCTCTTATGGTCCATAAAAATATGTAATAAACAATTTATATATGGATAAGAAGTCCTTTTAGTTTACATAACCTTGCAAGAACTGTAATTTAAATATAGTAAACTTGGATTTACCTCTCATGTCAAGAATTTAATCTTACATATTCATACACAATTTTTTCATTGTTAAACTCCTCATAGAGTTATCACTACATGATTTATATTGATTTTAAACTAAAAAAGAAGATAAAACATGTGAATTGATTAAGAAACCAATAAGTATCTAAATCACGAATAAACCTTCAACGTTGTTGCTAGATTCACTATTTTATAATTTTGGTTATATTCTTCTCATTTTCCTATTTAAGAAGGATTGTGACCTTGAATCCTTATTATCATAGATATTGTACACAATTGGAAATACTTAGTTTTAAGTGTAGAAATGTTTACACTGCAAAAAAATGTGTAAAAATGTTTGTGAATCTTACCAATTATATAAAATGTGAGTAAGACGAATAAAAAAACAATATAAATAGTGAAATAAAGAAAAAAAACCATACAAAAATATTATGATGAAATAAGACAAGTACATATCACTCTCCATTGTCATCACCCTGATTATCTTCCTCAATTGGCATGATAACACTATTTTTCTCAAAAATATGTTTTGATCTAGGATCGTGTCTTAATACGAATCACCAATCCCTATCCAAAACATCTGGGTAAAAAAAAAACCTTGTAGTAGTGTTTTGGGAAAACTAAGTCTCCCTAGCTTCATGCCACATCTTTTGAGTGTTGATAGATATCATCCCACTACCGCGATATTTCTTTACATTATTCCGATTAAAGGTGTCCCACCACTTGGACCTAAAAATAACACATTGTAATGAAGATAAATCCACTTGAATGATCTCTTGTATCTTTCCAACGTAACCTAACGTCCCACGCATTAGGTTTTTATCGCTATGGATAGCATGACTAGATTGGTCAAACTCGACTTCCACTCCACAGTCTCGTGTCATGCATCCATCATCGACATCCTTTGTGCGAAAATTGTGTTCCTATGCCCACATAGATGGGAACAAATGCAACTAAGTCTCCCTTATATAAAATGTGAGTAAGACGAATAAAAAAACAATATAAATAGTGAAATAAAGAGAACAAAGTCATACAAAAATATTATGATGAAATAAGATAAGTACATATCACTCTTCATTGTCATCACCCTGATTATCTTCCTTAATTGGCATGTTAACACTATTTTTCTCAAAAATATGTTTTGATCTAGGATCATGTCTTAATACGAATCACCAATCCCTATCCAAAACATCTGGGTAAAAAAAAAAACCTTGTTGTAGTGTTTTGGGAAAACTAAGTCTCCCTAGCTTCATGCCACATCTTTCTAGTGTTGATATATGTCAACCCACTACCGCGATATTTCTTTACATTATTTCGATCAAAGGTGTCCCACAACTTGGACCTAAAAATAACACATTGTAATGAAGATAAATCCACTTGAATGATCTCTTTTATCTTTCCAACGTAACCTAATGTCCCACACATTAGGTTTTTATCGCGATGGCTAGCATGACTAGATTGGTCGAACTCGACTTCCACTCCATAGTCTCGTGTCATGCATCCATCATTGACATCCTTCGTGCGAAAATTGTGTTCCTATGCCCACATAGATGGGAACAAATGCAACTATAAAAAAGTGAAAAAATCACAGTGTCATGTGTCTAATAACCCGAACATAATTAATATATATCTCTATCTATATATATATATATATATATGTTACAATTCAAATGTGTAGTATGAAGTTAAAAATGTACAAAAATATATTATTACTGAGTTGCTGCACCCAATCCCTATGTTTAGTGCATCCTCTTCAATACACGGGTAACAACCAGATGCATTGTATTTCTCTTTGAATTGATCAACAACCCAACTATTAGGCCATGTCATTAGCATATTTTCTTTTAAATGATTAGGATAAGGCACACTTCTACCATTCAAGCATTTGAATTCTTTCATGTTACTTTCCTATTTCCTCCTATTTTACTCGTACAATGTGACCCATGGTTGTGTCACTTCCATATTGTAAAGATTGAATTGTTTATGGATTCAATTTATGAATTCGTTGATGAAATCAAGCCAACATATATAGTACATATGAGATCAAAATATGCATCAATATTAAGTTTAGTATGAATAATTACTATGTAGAAATTTTACAAATGATAAGCCACTTACTCTTTATCATGCACCTCTTTCCATTTATTTTGAGAAGCTCCCCTTCTCTTTTGTTTTCATCCCTTTCGTCGTCCCAAACTTCCACACGTGGTGTGTTGTTGATCTGCTTGATGTACTCACTATTACAATAGAAATAATCATATGATATATACCCCTCTGCCATAAACCCCTCAGGTTTTCCCCGTTTTCAAGCAAAACCTTTCAATTTATTCATGTACCCCTCTAAGAAGAACATTCAATAACAAGAAACCACCCCAAATAATTCAATCTCATATACTAGGTGAATTAGTAGATTAACCTACAAGTCCATGAAACTCGTCGGAAGTTCCTTCTCAAACATACAAACAATCTCAGCTATCTCTTGAAGCCACCACTGAATGCTAGCCATATGAATCCCCTTTGATGTGATCCAATGTACAAATGAAGATAATTTAGATATGGCATGTCACAGGTATTGGGGGAATTCATAGTTCACACACCCACGCATGAGTAGAGGATAATGACACTGCACAATAAATAGTCATTACACAAAAATTAATTATAAAATATCCCATTGCATAAAAATAAAAATAAAATAAAATAATCATTGTTTTGACATATGTACTCTTAGGAGGTTCAAATGGTCATGTGATTTCAACCCTGACAAAAGGTATTCCATAGTGAAACATCGTCGTAGTGAATACCCATATAAAGAAGGAACCCTTAACCTCATTATAAATTCCTTTGCCAAATACAATCATCTTTCTTTAAAATCCATGGGACATCTCCTTCTCAAAAGACCAAGAGGGGCCCAGATCTCCTCTAGTTTCTTGTCTTGGACAATGTTTCTTTTTAGATTTTGAAGAATAATATCTCTCCTAACAACCAATATGTCATTTTATTTTGATGATATGTGTCTCCATAAATAATATGAAACATTTTCAAATATATGCATGGGATCTAGTAAGTGGGCAATCTTAAGATGCTCCCAATATGGGAGCTCATAAAAGACAAATTTCATTTTCATCCCAATGTGAAATTTATCAACATAGGTATCAAATAATTCTAGATCATCGAACATAGGCTCCCCGTTTGAATAAAACATTTCTACAAACTCCTCCTCCTCTCTCTCATATGCTCTAAGACATTTAATTGGTTTCATTATTATAGGCCTTTGGGTTCTCTCTATTTTACGATTGAAAGTGAATGTTTCTCTTCTATAAGCATGTTCCTCTGGGAGGAATATCCTAGAGTAGTCATACATTGGCTTTCGTAGGTATTCAGACCACCTATCATTTAGAGAAGGTCCACAAAATTTACATCTGTCATACCCTTTTGGTTACAATAACTACGAAATTATTGTATACAGGTCGGCATGTTAGCAACCATGAAGATCAGAATAATTGAAATGAATTAAATTAATATGTGAAATAATATTGTTACATATATAAACAAATCAATAAAAATGTAATTTACAAGAGAAAATTCCTAAGCCTCGATAATCATATATGGTGTAATCACATATGCCATACATTGTAAAACTCATCTCTATTGTGATGGGTTTTGATACATAGTACACATGTATACCTTCCCATAATTGTTAGCCTCTTTCATAAAGGCAATTATAAATCCAAAAATACATAAATTAAATTAGGATAAATATATTTATTAAATTAGAATATTTAATGAATATTAGAGATACTTAGAAATAGTATTTTGTTAGTAAAAATAGGACTCTAGAATAGAGTCATTTCCTAGGCTCTAAAATAGGAATAAAGTTAGTAGAATGGTTAGAATATCATTTATTGTAAATGGACACTTGTTGATTTTCCAAGTGATCCATAACTAGATTAAGTTAGAACATAGAGCTTATAAATAGGTTAGTTTCCTAATTTCATTGTGTAATGTGAGAATGAGAGTTTACGTTTGTAAACTCTTGCAATTTGTTATGTAATCCTTTTTCATGATCAATAAAGTTATGTGTCTGAGGACACTTCTGAATCTACATGTAGTATCAGAGCCATCAGGTTTTAAGAGACAGATTTAAAATCGATTCCCTGCCTGTTTAATTAATTCATGAAATGTCTTAGGCTTGTGAACTGTGAATGTTCTTGCTGGTGTTTAGTTGAAGTTGAACACTGCTAGCTTGAATTAGTTTGGCAAGGAATGTTGCGCGTTTGTGAGCGTTGAGGGCCGAGTTCATATTTGCCAAATCGTGGGCTTCCGAGAATTGTGAGCACAGACTAGAACTATTTTTGATCTGCGTGGAAGCTGATATGCTGATCTGCATGAAATCTGCCAAGCCGTGAGCTAGATTTAAGTAGCATAAGCACCGCGCTATTGAATCCTTAGCACGTGATCATAATGCATCCTCAGTAGAATTTTGTTTTGCGGTTCAATTGGGAGGAGCACAAAGAAAATAACCAGTCGTGAGCTAAGTTACCATAAGCTACGGGCTATCAGCATAAGGAAGAACCATGCAATCGGTGAATGTAGATCGATAGCCATAAATTAACATCGATCAGCAGCGTTAAAACTCAAGGTGATTGCATGCGTTAAACGTTTTTTATTTCAATTTTTTCTCTGGTGCTAATGTGGAAGCAGTTGGTAGGCTCTTCGCAAGTGTGAGATTGACCAGATCCAGATTTATTAAATCCCAGTTTGTATATGATTTAAATAAGTGAATTCAATAAGGGGCTGCTGCAAGAGAGTGTAACTCTGAGCCTTCTTTTTCATCTTTACTACGAAAATTCATTATTTGATTGATGGTCGCTCCACACAAGCACACACCATACAGGGATTGAGTATTTCTTCCGCTACTCAAGTCGATAGCCACGATATAATATTTTTTTTGCGAGTTTAAAATTTTCAAGACTGCTAAGTGTATAAAGCATCTCAGCAGCTACGTAAGAAATCTTGACAATTTTCTTCAGGCTTTTTGTCTACATTATAGGCTTCGACACTGATCTCTGCATAGTCGTGTTTTTTGTCGAGTTTTTTTTTTGAAACTTAGCTGGTAATCTACGCACTCCTAACCCACGGCTGGATTTCAAGAAAATACAGCTACATGTCTTTCTTTGGTTCATTAGTTGGGTCTTCAAGAATATCTCCCTCATGGCTAACATATATTACGGTCTCTGCTGTAAATTGATTTCTTAGTAACCGGAACAGGAAAATTATGTTTCTTGGTATGCTCAATGGCATCTTCTCGTCCTTTTATATCCCACTCATGCCATGGTGCAACAACATTCAGTTTTGGATTCAATGCGAATAAAGTTAATTTAAATCGAACCTGATCATTGCCTTTCCCTGTGCACCCGTGTGAAACTAGGTTTCAGGGAATAGAGTGTTCCTGTGGGTTGACATGGCGCATTTTTCGGAAACTTCCCTATGCTGTTGCTCCAAGGTTCCAGCCTCCGGCCCTGCAAGTTCCAGTTGTTGGTACCTGCAAGGCATACACTTTTCTTCAGTCAATGCTACTGCTTATACACGGCTTTCAACGAGATTTTTCTTTGTATGAAAAGTCAACAATTTTAAGGCTAAGTTTTTCTTCAAGTGAATTATTAGGGGAAGCAATTTCTTATCGTGCAAGGTGAGCCATAAGAAAGTGATTATTCGGAATTTTTAAAAAATTGAAATATATATTTAAAAGAGAGTGATCATAAAGTTAAGGTATTTTTCTTTGGAGCGATAAGTGAAGTTAATTGAAAAATTGATTCACTTTTTTTTTATAAAGTGATTTTATAAATTATTTTTAATTTTGGAGAAATAAGTGATTTTTTGGAGTGATAAGGATTCACCTTTTTTTGTAAGTTTGGAGTGATAAGGGAAAGTCATTGTTTGATTCCAAGTATTGTTTTACTTTGAGAAAGATTGAGTCGGTGAAATCCAGATTTTTGAAGACAAATTGCTTCCAAGGGTTGTGAGCTTGGCATATTATGTACTCAATACTTAATAAAGATATCATTTTTTGGTGATTGTGTCCTAGATCCGCCCGAAATTGAATAAGGGGATCTTAGGTACACCATGTGTGTTTGTGATGGCACATGTTTTTTATGGCTTCATGTTGTTGTTTTTGATTTGTGTCTAGTTGTGACACATCAATAATTTCATTTAATATCACATACATAAAGCAAGCACAACACATGTAATGAAATAGCTGCAAGATCAACACATGCATTTGTGCCACGACAACATATAATCAAAGATTTTCTACATCAGCCTTCTACATCAACAATCAAATTCACTTAGTCAAGCAAAGTCTTCATCAACGTTCTTGCAGATACATTTAAGAACTTGTAATCAAATTCATTGTTTTAAGTGAATCATTAAAAATTCATTGTCAATGAATTTTTAAGAGGACAAGTGAAGTCATTGTTTTAAGTGAATCATTAAAATCATTGTAAGCTTTCTTGGGTGCATTGTCGATAGTGTTCGACACCCTTCCTTTACACAAAATCAAGTGAGTGCATGAGTTTTTAAATCAAACAAGAAACAAGTTCACATCTCCTGCAAGCGAGCGTGATTATTCATTCAATAAATTTGTGTCAAGATAGTACAAATATCAAACCTTCAAGTGAGCCAGAGTGAAGTTCATTGCAGCAACCATCAAAGCAACCAAAAAAGTTTAAAAAATCAAGCAAGTAGAGATCGACATCAAGCGAGCGTGGCTATTCATTCAAGTGAGTGTAAAGTCATCAAGTAAGTCAAGTGAGCGCTTAAACAAACGCGATCGTCATCAAGCGTGCGTGAATTCCAGAGTTTTAAGCGAAAAAATTCTACAATTCTAGCAAGTGTTCCAAGCAAGCGCAATAAGCAACCAATCAAGCGAGCGTGCCTTTCAAGCCACATTCAAGCGAGCCTGTCATTCAAGTGAAATAGTTCAAAGTACGACATCTACGACAAGAGAGCGTACTTTCAAGTGAGCAAGTTCATATGGTGCAACATATTCAATTGTTAAACATTCTTCACAGTTTGATCATCTCTAGTGATGAAAACATGGTGCACATCAGCAAAGACACTCTTGCTGATCTTTCATGGAATCTACAACAAACACATGAAACTATTGAGTTTCTTCAGCTCGAGTCACAACTTCAAAGGATTGAATTGCAAGAAAAGAGTGATCCTTTCAAGTCTTTGAACCCTCCAGATGATCAGTCATTCATCCCAACAGCTTCACGTGTTGAAGTTGTTCCACTTCCAATTTCTTCCAAGGCCATCATCAAGCCCTGGGAAAAAATTCAAAATAACAAGAATCAACGAGGCTTAGGATATTTCAATGATGACATCAACTTGGATATCCCAGACTATTCCAATCCAATTAAGTTCGTCAGTGCATGATTTCTTGCACAACTCACCTCAGTAGATACTGAGAAAGTTGCAGACAACCAGCAATGCATGCCACCCAAAGTTTCAGACAAACAAAATTGTACGCAACCTGAAGTTGAAGTCCAACCGAGATGTTCTCATTGTCAAAGAACTGGTCATATGGAAGATCAGTGTTTTTATCTCCATCCTTGTCACCATTGTGGCAATCCCAATCATTCCTCAGAAAAATGTCGCAATCAACAAAAATCAGCTAGATTGCAGATACATTATGAATGGATCGACCCTTGGAAATGGTCATCCACAGTCAAACGATTGTCTCAGTTCTACAACGGAATACAATCACACATAGTGTAGCCAACAATGAAACGATGATGGTACTCTCATGCGGGCAGTACACCAGTGTAAAACTCCTAAACCTATAGGGGGGAGTTCAGGAATATTTTCCAGAGAAGTGTCTCTCCTTTCAGCTGACAAAAGGGGGAAAATGTCAATGAAATTGACAGTGGTTGTCAAACTGAAAGTATCGAAAAAACAAAAAAAATCAGCCAATGGGCATCTTCAATATCCAATGGGCATCAACAATTTTTCCAATGGGCATCAACAAATTTTCTAGTGGGTAGTCGACAGCAAAGAAGCAGTGAACAGTTTTCAGCACAACAAAAGCAACAGTGAGTTGTTTTTGACATCATCATCCAGTGGGCTTTGAACAAAATTTTGATGTTGATTTCATGCAAAGGATAGATGGATCCTTTTGCAACTTGGAACTTGATGGAGTTGTCAAGAAACATTCAGAGATGAATCAAACATACAGCTGACTCATGGTCTCTTGAGATTGAAGATTTTTTCAGCATCAACTTGAGAACTTGGAAGATGGTTCCTCGTTCTTATTTTGGATTTATCCTTGAAAGGGGGAATGTTAGCCTCTTTCATAAAGGCAATTATAAATCCAAAAATACATAAATTAAATTAGGATAAATATATTTATTAAATTAGAATATTTAATAAATATTAGAGATACTTAGAAATGGTATTTTGTTAGTAAAAATAGGACTCTAGAATAGAGTCGTTTCCTAGGCTCTAAAATAGGAATAAAGTTAGTAGAATGGTTAGAAGATAATTTATTGTAAATGGACACTTGTTTATTTTCCAAGTGATCCATAACTAGATTAAGTTAAAACATAGAGCTTATAAATAGGTTAGTTTCCTAATTTCATTGTGTAATGTGAGAGTGAGAGTTTATGTTTGTAAACTCCTGCAATTTGTTATGTAATCTTTTTTCATGATCAATAAATTTATGTGTCTCAGGACACTTCTGAATCTTTTTTCATGGTCAATTCATCTAAAAATGGTTGTAAGTAGACATCCATATTCTTCACTTCTCTTCTACCAGGGACTATGAAAGCCAACATAAGATGTTCATTCTTCACAAAAAACCATGGGGGGATATTGTTTTTGATAACTACTATAGGCCAAACATAATAGTTGGTGTTTTGGATGGAATATGTGTTGACACAATCCATGGCTATGCCAAGTCATAGACTTTGTACTTCATCCTTAAATTTTTCAGGCCATGTATTCTCTATGTGATTCATGGCTATTGAATGTGTTGGAATTCACATAACTCCTAACTCACTTATGTGTGAGGCATGTCATCCCTGCAACATAGCTAATTCTTTGAAACTAAAGAGCCTTTGAATATTTGGGATTATAAGCATCCGCCTCAATATCTTATGAGGACGACCATGTGATTTACCCATTATTTTGAATTACAATACCTCTCATGCCCACATTTCAGACATATCCATTTTTCTGCATATTCTCCTCTATATAGAATACAATCATTGATTTTTGGTAGTATCAAATGTGCTCTATGCCCCAAATTTTGTGGAGAGGTTTAGACACATGCATTACAAATAACCCATAAATTGTTTTGGGAAATTCCACCCAGAAAAATTTTTATAAGAAAAACTAATTATTTTTAATGAGGAACCTAAGTCTAACATAGGAAATGAAAATAATTAATAAATATTAATGTAAACTATGGGTGAATATTCTAGATAAAGTAGTTCAAATCTAATATAATCCTAGTCGTTGATTGGAGATCTAATATCGGTCATTGAATTTTAAAAGAGAAGGATATAAAGGAAGACTTGAGGGTAGTTTGTAAGATACACCGAGAGGATCTAAAGATCAAATTTTTTCTAATGGAGCAGTGCTCGGACGAGAATCAGGTCTAAGTGATTCTTGATTATAGTGAGGGCCAGAGTTATTCCAATTGGACATTTTCATGAGTCGAGAATACATCGCGGAGAAGATAGAGAGAAGATCAATAGAGAATTAGGGGAATTTTGAGGTCTAAAATGGGCCTCCTAAGGAAATTATAAAATAATAGTGGAAATAATAAAATAATATTTTATTACATCAACAAATTTTAGAGGGAAAAAAGAAAAAACTACTTTTCAACTTGTATTTTCAACTTATCTCCCAAAGTTTTTACTCAAATTTCGAGCGGGAGTACTCGTTGGATGAAAAATTTAATTTCTCATCCAAGGAGCACCCATGTTGCATACTTTCGATGGATCCTTCTATACAAAAAATGAGAAATACATGAAAAAATTGATTACAATCACGTTTTTTCATGTATTTCTCATTTTTCGCATAGCAGGGTCCATCAAAAGTATGAAACATGGGTACTCCTTGGGCAAGGAATTAAATTTTGCATCCAACGAGTACTCCTACTTGAAATTTGAGTAAAAAATTTGGGAGATAAGTTGAAAATACGAGTTGAAAAAGTGGTTTTATTATTTTATTATTTTTTAATCTTTTTACCCTTTTACTTAAATAATGGTGAATCATCCCCCATGGGTGACATAATCATCTTGAATCCTATCGGTTCTTACAAAGTTTATTTTGGTTGTACAATTTTCTTAGGAGGCCCATTTTAGACCTCAAAATTCCCCTAATGGGAAGCATAGCAGCTACACAGAGGCAATGCAGTCCCACACAGAGGCAGTGTTGCAGCCTTGAGGGAATCCTAATTCAACTGAGGGTTAGCTAGACCTAGTGTCGAAAAGCTAGGGTGTGAGACTGGAAGAGGACAAAAGGGCATATCTAGCCAATAGAAGAATAGCTATGCAAAAGCCACACAGTCCCCACCTAGAGTGACACAAAGACTACACAACATAATGGAGGGATTACCATTTGGGGTTTGTTGATGAGTTGGGTTTCCAGAAATCAGTGTGAGATTTCTCTCACTAACTCTTTGTTAGACATATTCTTTGTAGGGATTGCTAAAAAGGCATCCCAGATTTGTATTCAGAAAATTACTACATAATATATACACCCTCATATTTGTTGCATCAATTTTCCCGCATTGGGTTTTTCTGAAGATGTTTGTCCAAAAATAACGGTGTCACGTGATTGCATTATTCTTTATGTTTTCCAGGTAAATATCCTCTGCTGACAGAGGCAATCCCTCTAGCCCTAGGGTGGGTCTAGAAACTATGGGAACATACTAACATCTACCTTCCTAGATTGTAAATGAAATTTAGAGCAAGGAAGATGACCTACCTTGTCCTGATGCTATGTTGTCATCTTTCATCAAATATTCTTGATCTGTCGCTCTTCTCAAGATCAATGCATGCTTCTATCAACGTTTGATTACTTGTACAGACAGTCAAGACACCACGACAAGCATACAATCACAATAAACATAAAACAATTACAATCTATCTAACTGATCAAGGAGTGCTAGAAATCTCATTATGAATGTAAACAAGAGTGGAAGATAAACATCAGTTGCATTTTATTATGATAAAGACAAGGGGAGTTTACAACCAAGCCTTGATGTTGAGGCTCTCCTTCGGCAGGTCCATATCCAAGCACGTTTGCAACACCCTCATACACAAAGGTCCAAGATCTCACTATGTTCCTAACACACACAAATAATCACACTCTGAACTATTCTCCCGAAGCTATGATTTATTCTTCTCTCTAGCTAACTAAGGTAGTAGAGATAAAGGAGGTCTCCTTATATAACAATGGAGGAGGAGGTTATGGACCCTCAAATAATGGGAAAAGAGCTTATCCTTTGGAGTAGTTCCTATTTCTTAGGAACAAGAAGCCAAAAGGGGAATTCCTCGGCCATATCCTCAAAACAAAATTCTAGCTCGTCACCTCACGAAGCTTCTAGTCATGGAAGCTTCATTTCTATTTTAAAAACTTTCAAAAAGAGGATCGGGGTGGGTCCTACATTAAGACAGAGCACCGATCAATGTGGGTCTCAGTGCAAATCTCTGCTATCGGCACGGGTCAGACACTAAAACAAAGCGCTGACCTTGAAAACTAGGTTTTTATAGGGATCTTCCAAAAAAGTTGTAAAGGGAGATGAATTGGCAGATAAAGTGTGGTTCAGGGGTATGTATTCCATGCTTGGAAAGTACACAAGGGTCACTATATGGGTCCTCGAGGATCAAGGAACAGGGAGTACAGGGACGGCGGAAAATTTCTTTGTAACACTTTATTAATCGATTTCTATTTTCACAAATGTATTTTAATGGGTGAAGGTTGATTCAGTAACTGCTTCGATATTTTAAGAAGTAATCTTATAATAAATTTTAAAATTAGATTTTCAAGTAGGAGAAGTAGTTGAACTTGTTGCAGTAGGGATTCCAGATCTAGATCTTGGAATTTTCGCATGGTATCAGAGAATTAATTGTGAAATAAGAAGATCAGATCTAGCGCCGAGTCAGAGGACAAAGAGCTGCAGAAAGTAGCAATTCGAATCCCTAGAGGGATTGCGTAGTCTAGGGCAGAAGGGCTGGATTTCCGAGAAGACATCTCTACGGATAGTTAAGATCTCTAGATTGTAATTTTGTCGAGCTAGAGGGAGCAGCACAAACCCTCAGCGAAAAGATGGTGGGACATATTTTATGCAGGAAGATCTTGATTTTTCTGGGCATAAAGTGTAAGAAGAAGGAGAAGTAGCACAGTGAGGGAATTTTCTCTCTCGGAAAGTTCCTTGTTGGGGAATTTCAGCTTTTCCAAGATCTGAGCAGCAGATCTGGGCATCAAATCTATGATCTCCACAGGAGTGCGTAATCCTATCTAGTGTTGTGCATAGGGGTAAGAAGAGGAGAATATTCGACATATTTGATGGCCATGGCAGCTCATGGGCTTAGAGATCAAGATCGGTTGGAGGGAGCCTCCAATTACATGATCTCGAAGGCAACAATCGCTTGTATTCTAGATGAGTACAATCTTAGGCTCTTCGTGCAGAACATGGTAGTTGTCCCTATAGATCTAGATTAGTTAAAGCAGTATAAGATTGATATGGCAAAGGCGAAAAGGCTAATACTTGTTGGAGTCAAGGATCACATTGTGTCCCATATAGTTGGAAAATATACTGCAAGGAAAATGTGGGAAGCCTTAGCCACACTATATGAGGGATATTTCGAGTAGCAGAAGATTTTCCTTGAGCAACAATTGAGGATGACGCATATGTGGAAATGGGGGCGCATTGATCCATTCCTATCGAGACTTCAGGAGATTCATGAAAAACTTACAGCAGTAGGGTCTACCCCTTCTCCTACAATGATGGTGAGACTCGTATTGAATGTAGTCACTAATGGTTGGAAATTATTTGTCGAGAGCATCCTCAGTAGAGCAACCTTGCTAGGATGGGTGGAGATGTAGGTTGTTCTTCAGAAAGAAGAGCTAAGGAGAGACTTGATCAAGTGCAAACTTGATGGAAGTAGTGGGAGTGGATTGAAGGTGAAGCAGGAGGAGGAAGATGCATCGCTTGCATCCAAAGGGAAGCAGGTGCAACGAAGATGTAAGAAAGATGTCTCGAAGATAAAATGCTTCAAGTGTGGTCAACTTGGTCACTATGCTTCCCATTTTCTTTTGAATCATAAGGACAAGGACAAGAAGCATGATTCAAAGTCTGCAACCGCAAAGATCAATGAAGATGATTATGCCATGAGTGCTCATGCATGTCCAGGAGGGAAATGGGGCAAAATTGAACTATAAGTTCGCCAGAACTGTAGTTGGGCACGATCCTAGAGGAGTCCACCTCTAGGATCATAACCTTGCTACGGGTCCCCATAATCAGCAATAGCAGGCTGGAGGAGTTTTTAGTCAGTGCAAAGGAGTGCAGAGATGACAAATGCAGTGGTTAGCAGTGCTAACATCTAAGCAGTTTAGAGTAGAGTTGCAGCAACATAGAGGGACTCAGTGCAGAGTGGCAGAAGCACAGTGCTTTGGAGGGACAACATGAGTTTAGCAGCAGTCAGAGTTTCAACATCGAGGTGCATCCTAAACACTTGTTCATATTCATGGATGTTTTTCATTTTCTTCTCTCAGCAGCTGAGTTGCAGTGCAATGTTAGCAGCGGTAGTGCTAGCAACAGATGAAAAATTTGAGAGGCAGTTGCAGTATTGATCGTGGTAGGGTCAGCAATAGCTCAATGATTGATGGGTGACATGTTAGACATCATCAATGCAGAGGGATATTCTTCAAAGTCAGAGAAGTGTGCAGCAAGGCATATTTGTTAGAGCACATTCCTCGCTAAGAGGGAGTGTTGATTTCTGGTAGCATTGTATGTGCTATAAGTCCCAAATTTTGTGGAGAGGCTTAGCCACCTGCATTACAAATAACCCAGAAATCGTTTGGGAAATTCCACCTAGAAAAAATTTTATAAGAAAAATTAATTATTTTTATTGAGAACCATAAGTCTAACTTAGGAAATTAAAATAATTAATAAATATTAATGTAAAATGTGGGTGAATATTGTAGATAAAGTATATCAAGTCTAATATAATCTTAGCCATTGATTAGATATCTAATCTTGACCGTTGAATTTTCAACGAGAAGGCTATAAAGGAAGACTTGAGGGTCATTTGTAAGATACACTAAGAGGATCTAGAGATTGAATTTTTTCTGACGGAGCAGTGCTCAGACAAAAATAAGATGTAAGTGATTTGGATTACAGTGAGGGGAAGAGTAATTCCAGTTGGATATTTTCCTGAGTCAGGAATACATCATAGAGAAGATAGAGAGAAAATCAGCAGAGGAAGCACAGTCCCACGCAGAGGAAACACTGCAACCTTGAGGGAATCCATAATTCAGCTGAGGGTCAGCCATATCTAGTGCCAGAAAGTTGGGATGTGAGACCAGAAGAGGCCAGAAGGGAAAATCCATCCAACAGGAGACCAACTATGCAAAATCCATACAGTCCCCACGCAGAGTGACACAGATATTGCGCAACGCAGTGGAGGGCTTGCCATCCATGGTTTGTTGGTCAGTCAGGTTTAGAGAAATCAGTGTGAGATTTCTCCCACTAACTCTTTGTCAATCATATTCTTTGCAGGGATTTCCAGAAAGGCATCCCAGATTTGTATTCAAAAAATTACTTCATAATATATAGACTCTCAGATATGCAGCATTGGTTTTCCCACATTAGGTTTTTCCTGGGACGTTTGTCAAAAAATAACGTTGTCCTGTGTTTACATTACTCTTTCTTGCTCATTTTCCATTTTCACAAATGTATTTTAATGGGTGAAGGCTACTTTAGTAAATGTTTCAATATTTTAATAAGTAATCTTATAATAACTTTTAAAATCAGATTTTCAAGTAGGAGAAGTAGTTTAGCTTATTGCAGTAGGGATTCCAAATCTAGATCTTGGAATTTTCACAATTCAGACATGCATGATATGATATGTACTCAACACATGACATTTTCAACAATTTATTTGCCTCTTCATAGCTACCTGGCAAGAAATTATCAGTCATAAGAACCTTATATTTGAATAACCTACAGTTGGTGGAGAATATAATTGTATAATGTCGATATTTAACATTCATAAAATTGAAAATTTTAAATGTTGATTGTGTGACAATATTTCTCAAAATATAAGGGACTTGATCGATCATATAAGTGAATTATCTCAATATTTCTGAGAAACATGCATTGACATGCAAAAATTTGCTTTCAAGTTGTAAAAAAATATCGTTGTCCCCAGTTGAGTAGAATTTGACTTACCACCAGGTCCAAAGAGAAGGGTGGTGGAAGCAGATTTCAGACTTTCGAATAAGGTATCAATGATATGAGATCATCCCCTAGCTCATCATTCTAGAATGCATCTAACAAAATTTCCTCCATGGCAGTTGTATCCCATAAGTAATCATCCATAACAACCTCTATTTTATCTCCTTCATTGGAAAATTATGATGAAGAACTATTATTGTTGTTGTCATTGCTCATTGGTGAATCTGGACGTAGTGGGAATTTAATAGGTGGTTGATTAAACCATTATTTTAATGCTTCCTCTCCGAGTATTACTCTTAATGCAACCTTCTCTCGAGTTTAAATTGTATTAGGGTGAACTGAAATATGGTAGGTGGCTCACTCATCATCACGAGAATCCTAATTTCAAAAAATATTGAATGTCATTAGTACAATACCAATGATATTGTTAAGCATGTCAATTTTTGGGAAAATTATAGACTTATAATTTGAAAGACATAAATCAACCATGGGTAGGTAAGCTTATGATATGTTGTGCAAAATATATGTAGGATAATACTTTAAGTGTTTTTCTAAACAAAACCATACAAACAGAACTTCAATATCTATTTTCACTATCATCACTTAAAATTGTTGATGCTGATCAGAAAAGATAAGGGACCAATCAAATAGCAATGAAATCAATTTAAAATTTCGCAATGTAAATTAAACCTTGATCAAATGACTCCAAACATATTCATCAAATGAACTTCAACATTTAACCATCATACATGTGCTTCTACAAATTATAAAAGAGAAACAATGGTTGTGCAATAATTATGTCAATTTATAAGCAACAATTAAAAAAAAAAAATCTCCAACTACTGGAATTGTGAGAAAAGGGGGCCCTCCCTTACTCATAAACCCTTTTAATTTTAAAGGATTTTACACATGAAGATCAACAGAACATGTAATTTTATATTAATCTAGAAAAATATTACAGTAGTGCAAAATTATGGTACGCCCAACCTCCTTTGCAAATAAAACATAAAAGTATTTATACAAGTGCAGAAGCATAAACTTGTCTGAATTAGGAAAACTAATATACTACAATTGTTTGCTAACAATAACTAGAAAAGACAATAAAAATAACTATGCTGAGTTTCATCAATGGCCGAAAGCATGGTTCAAACTGATTTCGTTGATTTTCTCGAGCTATTTCCTAATATGACCATCGATGAAAGGGCTAAAGATCTAGGTAGTTTCGGTGGCAGTTTCAAGGCATACAATAGGACAAAATCCATGTAGGCAGATTTCCTAACAAAACCCATGTTCCCGTTCTTCTTGAGGCTGCCTTGAACATACTCAACTGTCGAGCTGCATGAAATAAGAAGAGTTACAAGAAATCCACATCTACAGGAATTTGTGGAATGTTTGCAGGAAATCAGTGAATCACGGGATTTTTGCAGGAAATCATGGAACTGCTTCAGAAGATAATTATTCTGCATAATATTCAGTAAGTCAACCTTGAAATTGTAGATAATTCAATTAGGTAACATTTAGCTTCGAAAATACTCAATAACAAAGTGAAATGATACTTTTTAGAATAATTTGCACACCTTAAAGCTCACAACACCCTTTTGGTCAAAACACATGTAATATAGAAAAAAAAGGGTTATTAAGAGTCAAAAGAGTTAAAAAGGGGGGAAGAAAGGCCTTAGAAATGTTATTAAAAATGAGCAAAATTGGGACTCAACAGTCAATGCAATTTTTTTTATTGTAATTACATTATACCAAACAATTTTTACCATCGTTGATCCAGGATTGCGGTTGGAAGATGCCATGTTTCAACTGGGAAAGTGAAGTGGTTTTCCATTTTCATCTACCAAATGCTTGCAATATGTTGCTCATGATAAGAGTTTCCAATGTTTTTGAAATGGAGGAATATTTTCTGCATCTGAATTCAATTATGAATCAGGATCATGCAAATTTGGATACATTTTTATTCGAATTAGCATATTAAAAAAAAAAACAACTAGATAATAAAAATATAAATAAAATCTAAATTTACTAGACATAGAAAGGGAGAACTTCACCAAGGAATTTGATGAGAAATATGGAACGAATCAAAATTTGAAGAATTGGCCATTTGATATTATTGAGATTTTGTGCCTGCATTTGAGAAAAATCAGAAATAAAATTTAGTGCACATATATAAAATTAATTTTGAGAACCATATAAACAAAATTTGAGTTTCAATATAGTTTTCAAACCAATTTTCAAGAATAAGGTGACTTTAAGTGAAAAGTGTATACTATGAACTATTGTAATTCATGTGGATGCTTCCTAAACGATAATGTGAGATTAATATGCCATTTTATGTGAAAATAATTTTCAAATAGCTTTTAAACCCTACCGGTGTGCTTATCAGTATGAATTACACCAATTTGTTGTAATCATAATAGAACCAGGGCGTTCAAATAATACCTGCTCTAGTTTTGAGATTCTGAAAATATAAAATATGTTATTATATCGGTGCTCTTGTAGAAAATTGCACCGATGCATTTAAATAAAAACAACACTGGTACACACATATTTTCGGGATTTTTGAAATAAAAACAAATTCTACCATATCGGTGCTCTTCTAACGATTAAAACACCGATGCATTTAAATAAAAATTGCACCGTTGCGTTAAAATATTAATCACACCATTTTAAGATTCAAAAAAAAAAATTTCTATCATGTCAGTGCATTGAAAAAATTTGGTGTCCCGACAATTTTGTTTCACTTTACTTATAAATGCACTGGTGCTCTTTATTATTGAATGCACCGATTTTTGGAAAACAAAACCAAGTTTTTTTTTTAAATTGAAAAATGAGTGGCAATTGATTTTTTGAAATCTAATTTCATAAAGTTATTTAAATAGTAGAAATTTATTCTCTATTTCATTAATTTTCTCAAAATTTCAAAGGAGTGATTTGCAAGAGAGACATACTAGGTCGATTGTGCACTAACAAAATACTTTGGAGCATCATACTAATTCAGAAGATCAAAATTTGAAAGTTATGGTGATTCACTCAAAACTTGCATGTTTTTTTTTTTAATTGAAAAATTTGCGCAATTGATTTTTCGAAATCTAATTTCATAAATTATTTTAAATAATAAAAATATATTCTCTATTTCATTATTTTTCTCAAAATTTCAAAGGAGTGATTTTCAAGAGAAACATACTAGGAGAACTGTGCAACAGCAGAATACTTTGGAGCATCATAACTATTCAAAAGATCAAAAGTTGAAAGGTATGGCGATTCACGCAAAACCTGCATAGTAAGATTTTTAAATTTTATTCTTGATTTTTCTAATAATTGTTTTTACAATTTCTGTTATGGTTTAATTAAAAGAGAGATTATTTGCAAGAGAGACAATGGGAGCACTCTGGAGCAACAAAATATTTTGGAACCGCATAAAGATTAGAATTTGAAAGGTATGGTGATTCAATCAAAACCCTACATAACAAAAATTTTAAGTTTTATTGTTGATTTCATTGTTAAAAGTTTCAACAATTTCTATTAGATTTATTCAAAATTCAAATAATAATAATAAAATTAAAATTAAAACCGTGTATAATAAAAAATTGACTATTTATTTTACTAGTAAGATTTTTTATGATCTCTATTACTATTTTGATTTTATTGCAATTTAGAAGAAAACAAAAAACAAAAAAATCAATACTCACCTTAAACCCTTGCTTCTTCTTGCTTATGTGACTACAAAATTTCGCCTTAGGGTTTAACTCCTTTTACGACTTCACAATTAGGCTTTTTCATTTTAAGAATTTTATATTTTTGTGTACTTACTATATATAGGGTGTTTAACATGTAAAGTAGGGGGATTAAAAAAACGGTGTATGTTTATCGGTGCGCTAATGTAATATAACGCACAAGTGCACCCTAGGTAATACAACACATCGGTGTATTATAACCTTGTCGATTTTGTCCAGTTTGTATATCAGTGCACCTGGTGTATTATAATGCACAGACGCACCTCTTCCAAATAACATTGTTAAGTCATTGTGATGCTTTTATATAAACCATACCATCATCATTTAACAAATTAATTTTCGCTGATGATGCTAAACAATTAAATGCCCACTGCATTTAATGGCTTAAACGAACTAATGTGTTGATTTGAATAAACGCACCAGTTACCAAAGCTCTTTTTGGCTAAAAATTATTTGATTTATGTATAAAATATATTTAATGGATTTTGTATTGAATGATATAGGTTGTATATTAATAAAAAATGTCCAAGAAGGTGTCAAGTAACAAAAATACTGATCAACACAATGATAATACATCCAAAAAAGAAGAAAATACATTTTTTTTGCAAATTCTTTATAAAATTAATATGTTTGAACTATATGTAAGTCTAACTAATATTATTGGTTAGTGTATGTTTTTTTTTTTTAAATTGGAAAATGAGTGGCAATTGATTTTTTGAAATATAATTTTATAAAGTCTTTTAAATAGTAAAAAGTTATTCATTATTTCATTATTTTTCTCAAAATTTCAAAGGAGTGATTTGCAAGAGAGACATACCAGGAGCACTGTGCACCAACAAAATACTTTGGAGCATCATACTTATTCAGAAGATCAGAAGCTGAAAGGTATGGTGATTCACTCAAAACTTGAATGCTTTTTTTTTTCTTTTTTCTTTTTTAAATTGAAAAATTTGCGGCAATTGATTTTTCGAAATCTAATTTCATAAATTCTTTTAAATAATAAAAATATATTCTCTATTTCATTATTTTTCTCAAAATTTCAAAGGAGTGATTTGCAAGAGAGACATACTAGGAGAACCGTGCAGCAACAGAATACTTTGGAGCATCATAACTATTCAGAAGATCAAAAGTTGAAAGGCATGGTGATTCACACAAAACCCTGCATAGTAAAAATTTTAAATTTTATTCTTGATTTTACTAATAATTGTTTTTACAATTTCTGTTATGGTTTAATTAAAAGGGAGATCATTTGCAAGAGAGACATATTGGGAGCACTTTGGAGCAACAAAATATTTTGGAACCGCATAAAGATTAGAATTTGAAAGGTATGATGATTCACTCAAAACCCTGCATAACAAAAATTTTAAGTTTTATTGTTGATTTCACTGTTAAAACTTTAACATTTTCTATTATATTTATTCAAAATTAATAATAATAATAATAATAATTAAAATTAAAATTAAAACCGTGTATAATAAAAAATTGACTATTTATTTTACTAGTAAATTTTTTTACGATCTCTATTCTTATTTAGATTTTATTGCAATTTAGACGAAAACAAAAAACAAAAAAAATCAATACTTACCTTAAACCCTTGCTTCTTCTTACTTATGTGACTACAAAATTTCACCTTAGGGCTTAACTCCCTCTATCACTTCACATTTAGGTTTTTTCATTTTAGGAATTTTAGATTTTTGTGTACTTACTATATATAGGGCGTTTAACATGTAAAGTAGGGGGATTAAAAAAATGGCGTATGTTTATCATGCGCTAATGTAATATAACGCACAAGTGCGCCCTACGTAATACAACACACCGGTGTATTATAACCTTGTCAGTTTTGTCCAGTTTGTTTATCGGTGCACCTGGTGTAATATAACCCACAGACGCGCCTCTTCCAAATAACATTGTTAAGTCATTGTGGTGCTTTTATATAAATCACACCCTCATCATTTAAAAAATCAAATTTCACTGATGATGTTAAACAATTAAACACCCACTGCATTTAATGGCTTAAACACACCAGTTACCAAAGCTCTTTTTGGCTAAAAATTATTTGATTTATGTATAAAATATATTTAATGGATTTTGTATTGAATGGTATATGTTTTATATTAATAAAAAATATCCAAGAAGGTGTCAAGTAACAAAAATACTGATCAACACAATGATAGCAAATCCAAAAAAGAAGAAAATACAATTTTTTTGTAAATTCTTTTCAAAATTAATATGTTTGAACTATATGTAAGTCTAACTAATATTATTGGTTAGTGTATGTCATGCAAAACTAAAAAATGAATAAGGTCGATAAGATGATTTCTAATCTAAGTGCATAAGAGCGTAAAAGCATGATAGAAAATTGCAGAAGGATGAATAAGGTAAATGAAAATTTTTTATTCAATATGAGTTGTTTTTTTTTTAAATTTTCATTAATAATAAACTTAATAATATTAGAGAACGTGTTTCAAATAATCTATTAATTCATATATGTTTAATTTTCTACAGTGAGAAACAATGAAGGAAAATATCAATGTCGTTTTAAGAAAAGAAAAATTATAGAACATGTAAATTATGATGAATTGGTTCTTAGTTCATCTGGAGTGGTGTTGGAGGTTAATGAAAGGGAGGCAAATTTTACAGAACTATGAGGGATATAGTAGAATGAACGTATAAATGTACTTTCCACTTATAACACAAAAATAAATCCAATGATTCTAAGAACCAAATTATATATAAACTACAAGAAGTGTTTTGAGAGAAATGACCAATGAGACACGTCAAACTTGCAATAACAAAAACATACAACAACAAAAAAAAATCATTCAAAAAGTAATCTTATTAATTAAAATGATTTTATAGAATTATATGTATATATTACTACAAACTGTTCATTTATTAATATCAATTTTGTTATATTTAGTTTTCATATATCAATATAAAAATAGTTTATTACTTTTGTAGGAAGATTATGAAAATCTCAAAGGATCAACGAGTTGATATGCAAAACATGCCAATAGGAGTGTCCAAAAAAATGTACAAGGATATGGTCAAACAAAATGGACATATTTGCATCACATGAGGATCTATCTTAACAACAACGTGCTCCAAATGTATGTAATCATGTTTGACTTTGTACATATAAAAAAATAATTTAGCATTAAATATTATTTTTCAAGTATTTTCTTGCAGAAAAGAAAACAAAATGGAACTCATTCAGCACATAAAACAGGACGATGAGGAAGCAAAAGGTTGATATCAAAGTTTGTGAGTATTTTTTAATATTTTCTTATAAAACAAAGTTACCGATCAAACGAGAAAATTACCTAGTACCTATTTTTTTGAGGTGGCAAAAGAAGCACCCGATTTTGAAAAGTGGTGATGCAAAATCACCTTTTTTTTTTAGCATACTTTTGGCACTTTAATTTTTCTTATGATTTTTTTTTTTAATGCCATTTTTTTCATGTCGATTTTGAAATGTGGTAATGTAGCATCAATTTTTTTTTTAAGCATATTTTTGGCACTTTAAATTTTCTTATGTTTAATTTTTTTTCAAATGTCACGATTTTCATGTCGATTTTGAAAAGTGGTGATGTAGAATCAACCCCTTTTTTTAGAGGGTTGATTTTGACACTTCAAATTTTTTCATTTATCAAGCATGAACATTTGCTTTAAAAAGTTAGTGATTTTTCTGCTAATTTTGAAAATTGTTGATACAACACCAACCCATTTTTCTTTAGAGAGCTTATTTTTTACACTTCAAATTTTGTAACATATTAAGTTTGGATAATTTTTTTAAATGTTGGTGATTTTCATGTTGGTAATAAAACATAAAAATAAAATAAAGAAACATGACAAAAAAAGATATATATATATATATATATATATATATATATATATATATGAGAACAAGAAAAAAACTTGTAAAAATAAAAAATTTATAAAAAAACACATAATTTAAACACAAAAAAAAACATCAAAAACAATATTTTTTTTAAGTTAAAAAAAAATGCATAACTAAAAAACGATAAAATAAAATAACTAAAATTAAAATTAAAAAAAGAAAAAATTAAAATTAAAAAAAAAGAAAATTAAAATAACTGAAATACAAAAATTTAAAATAATAAAATTAAAATAAATAAAAAGAAAAAGAAAAGTAAAACAAATTTTTTAAAATAGTTTAAATTTAAATCTAGAAAAAAATAATAAAAAATAACATTTTAAAATAATAAAATAACACACACAATTCAAAATTTTCTAAAAAAATAAACAAAATAAAATATCTGAAAATAATAATAATAATAAAAAATAAATCAAATAAATAAATAAATCAAATCAAATTTTTTATCTTTTTTAAAATGAAAAAAATAAAAATAAAATGAAATTAATAATAAATAATAAAAATAAAGAAATAACAATAATAATAATAATAATAATAAAACAAAAAAATTAATTATTTTTTTTAAAAAATGGGCATGCCCCTTTGTGGCCACGGGGCCTAGCCACTAAGCAGGCCCCATTATTATTATTATTGTAAATAAGACTAATTCTATTAAAAAGCATATAGTACAAACTAGAGTTACAATCAAGATAGGCTAGATAGCAGGGATGCTGGAAATGATAAACTATCAACCTTGGTCCCATTAAGTAACCAGGAGAGTAACAAAGAGGTCATGAAGAGAAACATGAGAGCTATAAGACACTGACACAAGAATCTACCCAGAATGGGTTGAATCCCCAATACGACATTTTTTCCCTTTCTTTTTTGTTACTTTGACCCAACTGTCATGGGCGTGTGGGCTAAAATTACTTGAAGACTGTTGTTAGCTGAAGGAGGAGTCTCCTTATTCGAGTCGGAGGAGGAGGACTCATGAGTTTGTTTCTGAGCACTCGAAGAAACATTGGGCCCCCTAGGGTTTGCCAAGGGCATATCCTTCTCCTACTTTGTTGCGTCCTCATCTGCTTCAATCTCATCCTCATCTGAGCTGAAGGACTCGCTATCATCCATGGGAGGCGGATCATAGGGTTTCCAACTTTTAGAGTTTTATTTGTGATTGCCTCTATTCTTTTGGCCGAGGAATGTAGTACAGGAGTTCTGAAGATGCCTTGTTTGATGGCAGTGATGACATCGAAAAGCAGTGTTCTCATAGTGCAGGGTCTGTGTCCAATGGAAATCGCCAACTTTGATGTTGATTTGATTGGTCAGACCTTTACTTATGTCAATTTTAGCACATATTCTGCCATAGGTGTATATCCCCGTCTCCCCCTTAGAGGGATCTGTTGCCAGAAAGTGACCCAGAGAATTTCCAATTCCTTGAAAGACAGAAAAGTGTCATAAATGAGCACGTATATTTGGAAGCCTGGCCCAGATAGGAATCTTGGTAATGACTGTCGTAGAAGGGTTGATGTCTGGGAACCAGGGGGTGAGGAAAAGCCCTTCTTTACCCAAAAAACATGGACCACTAGTTAAGGCTTTTTGATAATCTTCATTGAAAGAAAACAAAACTATGAAGAAGCCCTTTGAGCAGAAAATAACCTTGTTGTTGTTGGTCCAAGTGGAGTGAATCCATTTGTAGAGATTTGTTGTGCGAGGCCATAATCCATTAAATAAGAAAATAATGGCTGATTCAGCATAGATTTGAAATTGTTTTTCAAGTGCTGGGTGGGAGATTTCTATAGAGGGAACATCCTCCAATTTATCAACCAAAAAAGGCTTGGGGGCCTGCGAGGGTTGAGTAGCTTTCCTAGGAGGCTGTGCATGGACAACATCTTTGTAAGAGAAAGCTTGGGTGGAAGATGGCTGCCCGAAGACCCCTCCTCACAGATGAAGGGTAAGAACCACAGAAGCATATTTTTCAATATTATAAAAAATATAGCAGGATAGAGTCATTTAGTTTTTTACCTCCATGGAGAAATTGTTGAAAGGCAGAGGGAATCACTAGCCTGAGTTCAAGGGCATATGAAATGTTCCTCACCAGATCCAAAGAGTGAACCCAAAGAAGCATGGTTTTCCAGAGAGAATAGAGATATGGATCTGAAAAGAGTGGGATGAAAGAGCTATGGTCCCCTGGCTACTAGAGCTAATCCATGAGGCTATATTGTCGAGCCCGGGTGGCTTGCTGCTAAACATGGATGCCTCTTCACATTTTTCGTTTCTCCTTGTGAAGTGATCACTTTGGCATCTAAAACCTCGAGGCATACAGTGGAGTGAAGACTCATTGAAGAGCTGGGGCGAGGAGAAGTGGCCAAAGCCTATCTCTCTGGTAAGCAACAAGTAGTAGTTCATGGTTGCCTTCGGCGTAACAATGGGGTTGAGATCCACCCTGATCTGACCAGCAGGGACCCCACCAACCTTCTCCACCATTTCTCCTTCACAACTACTTTCATTAATGGGCTCTTACTGTAATGGTGGCACTCCTGGTCTCTGGTCGCTAATAGACGCAGGGCCAAGCGGGAGTTTGACGACAACGGGATGTGATACACAATTGAACACCCTAGGATTCATCTTCAGCAGATCTGCAATCGTTGGTTCCTCATTATTTTTCCAAAAAATGAACCGTATTCATTATTATTATTATAAAAAATATTTTTAATATATATATATATATATATATATATATATATGTTAAATTTTAGTTATTATTATTTTTTTTTTAATTTTGTTTTTTAATTTATAAAAAATCATAATAATAATAATTCTTTTTTCTTTAATTATTCTAAAATGTTTTTATTTTCAATTGTTTTATTTTAATTTTTTAATTAAAAAAAATGAATTTTGTGTGTTTTTTAATTATTATTTTTATTTTTTTAATTATTTGAATTATTTGTATTTTAGTTATTTTAATTTGTTTTTTTAATATTAATTTTTCATTTTTAATATTTCAATTTTATCATTTTTTTTAATTATGTTGTTTTTTTTGTAAATTTAAAAAAGAAAAGAGAGAAAAATAAAAAAATTGAAGTTTTTTTTTTGTTCATTTTGAATTTTTCATTTAAATTGTGTGTTTTTTTTTCCTTCTTTTTAATTTTTAATTTTTGTTTTTTTTTATAAATTGTTTATTTTTACAAGTTATTTATTTATTTATTTATTTACAGTTTTATGGGTAAATATATTTATATATTTTTTATATTGTATTTTTGTTGGGTCATGTTTTTTAAAATTTTTATGTTAAAATATATATTTGTATTTACTTGTTATTATTTTTTTATTTTTTTGTGTCTTTTCTTGTTTTGTTTTTATTTTTTCAATGTTTTCATATTCATAATATATTTGATTGGATATATATATCAAAATAAAAAATGTGTAGAAGTAATAAGTTTAGGAGAATATTTTTTTGTTGATGGTGTACTTCCTTAGCAGTCGATAGAAATAACAAGTTTTTTTTTTGCATAATCGTTAATATGTTTATTAGTTTTGATTTATTAAATTCAAAAGAAATATAATTTTAATAACGCCTCAGTGTCGTCCTTAAAAGAACGCCTCAAGGAATTTTTGTTTGTATTATGGCTAATATGTTTTCCATGATGGCAACCTAATTTATAGATATGTCAACATGATAGTTATGCATATGCTACAGGTGATATGAACAAAGGAATATCAATTCAAAGACAGATAGATGGTAAATATAAAGTGTGAGAAAGTATATGCGGGTCCTGTGAAGAAAAACCGCGTACATACGCAGGTATGGTGAAGAGAAGTCACGTACATAATCCACACCATGGTAATTGGAATACCAGGGGTATTTACCATGGTATTATCCCATAGTAATGAGTGTGACAATGGTTATTTGATCCTGTCAAATAATACTAACGACATTACTAAGGGATTGGCCTAAGGTATTGGTTAAGGAAAAACCTATATATATCGATTGATCCGTAAAAATGCGTGGATATTCCACTCGACAGCTTCATCACAACAAATATGATAATAATATATTAAAATACTAAGATTTTACAAGTCTATTACAATTTTATTAAAATTTAAGAAATGTATATTTAACTGCAATTAGTGCATGCACGTGAATATAAATTATGTAGAGAAGTATAGAATGACAAAATAAGCTCACACACATATATAGTACACAAGATATGCTTTCTGGGAAAACATTTTGGGAGAAAACCCACCTGGAAGGTGAGGTCGCTTCGCTCTCTTTCTATGTCTGGAAATATGGATGCAGGTACAAATAGGTAATGCATTTGGCCTGTGGGCTACTATTATGCACAAATAATCTCTGTTTACTCTACCTCCTATCTCTCTTGGATATCTTTGCTCGACTATGGAACAAAATTCTCTCCAAAGAATGGAATTCCTCTTCCTCCTAGTGGCCCGGTTATAACACAACTCGATAGCCTACTAGTGGTTAATTTTTAATACATCAACTCTTAACTAGAGTTACAATATAGACTATTTTAGAGTATTTTACATCAAAAAAATGTGGCTAGCCCCTTTTCCATGAATAATGGGGGTTGATGCGGCATCCTCCCGAACTGTAGGTGTGAAAACAAGAAGGTCAACTTCTGAGTGGCCTAACTTTTGCATATGGACCCTGTTTCATCAAACTAGGTCTTGCTGGTAAAAATGGTCCCGTGAGTTGATCCCTGCACTTTTTCCACTCAAAACGCATTGAGATGGATGAAAAACAATATAATGATCCAATTCGGATCTTGGATATCAAAGTTTCATGTGTGCAAGTTATGGGTTATTAATGTATCATTTGATATACAACATGTGTGCACCAAGGAGCAGGAGGAGGGTCAAATCTAAATGATAATTGATCAGTTCTATTATGTTTTTTGTTGTCTATCAATGATGTATCTCTCATGATAATATGTGTTTGATAGTACTGGTTGGGATGAATTGGTTATGAAAAGGAATGTTAATTAGTGATGATGCTACTGTGTGGTGATATGTATTTGGTTCAGTGATTTGTGATGGATTCAGTATATGATTCAGTGATTGATTCAATGTTTTAGTGATTCATATTTAGGTGTCAATGATTTGAGATCAATATGTAGGTCTTCTTCAGGGGAAGCATGTATTTATGCAGGTATGATTCATAACATTAGTGTATACATTCTGACATATGTTGACCAGGGTTTGTAGTGACACTATTTGGTTTCTATCATGAACAATATATGATATGGTATACGTATTATTGGTTGTACATTGATTTGATCTGATATGGATTGGTTTGATCTAGTTGCATTGGTGGATTAAGCTTCAGTGATTGATTTGATGATTCAGTTGGTTCAATGATTGGGTGATTTGATTCAATGATTGATTTCAAAATTATTACTTGGTTTGGGCTTAATTATGGAAGTGGGTCTAGTCTAAAAATATGATGAAAATTGGCCTACAGGTTTGATGTTTTGAGTCAGGTGGATCCAATATGAAATATTATGAAACGTGGTCCACAAAGGTGTTGAAGGTTGGAGCCTTCAGTGAAGGAGTCAAAGCTTCCTTCCAGTGGCAGTTGGTAAATCTGTTAAGGGGGTAGGAGTTCCCTTTCGGTAGGAGCCGGTAAACGAGACCAGGGGTTGAAACTCCCTTCCAGTAGGTGTTGGAGAATGAGAGAAGGTTGTATTCTTCTGCAGGTGGGTGCCTGCATACTAGTATGATTTTGTGCCAGTACAATATTGTAAGTTGTTTTCTTTTATAATGAAAAAATAAGATAGAGAAGATGACAATGATGGTTTTCTCTTACATTGGGTTTCCACCTAAAAATCCTGGTGTCCTCATATGTTGTTGTGTTTCTTATGTATGATGGTCTATTCTGTTCTTACTGCTCATGGATATTTTTTAATTAAAGGTTAATGAAGTAATGATACACTGGTTAAAGTAGAACAAATGATGAAATATATGAAAATTTGTTTAACTAGATATACATTGTTTTCCTTTACTAAAGTCGCAAACATACATTGGTTTCTTGAATGACAGTAACACATAGAAATTTGAATAATAAATTGAAAGTTTGAAGTGAGTTTAAAATATTGATGCTCTCCCCACCCACCCTCAGTATTTTTACCAACAATTGGAATCAGAGCAGGTCACTCGAGTTGAATGTTGATCGCTTGAAGTGGATTAGGGATGATGGGAAAGAAGAAAAATAAGAAAACAAATCAAATAAATAAATCCTTTCAAGAGAGTAGTGACAATGATTCATCCAATGCTGTGGCAATATCTACATTTATAAGTCATGAACAATCTGCTACAAAAGAACTAGGAAAATCATTAATAATGGAAAATAAAGGTATGTTTATGCTAAGAAAAGATAACTATCAAGAATGGAAATAACATATGAAGTCTAAGTTAATTAATCTAGGATCTAATGTTTGGAATTTTGTATGTAATGGTTGCACTAAAAATTCTCCATCAATTGAATAATTAGAAAAGAATAAATGAAATATTTGGGAACGTACCTGATTTAACATTAGAAAATTTTATGCATTATGAAACCGCAAAATAAGTATGGTATAAATTGCAGGTCATTCATGAAGGAAAAAAAAGGAAGATTGTTCATCATAACCAATAAACAATCATGTTTCTGAAGAAGACAATGATATATCAAAAGATGAGTATTTTATTTCAGATGGAGTCACTGATTCAGAAGAAGATAGGTCAAATTAAGTTCCTAACCTTAGAATAAAACTTGATTTTTCTTGTAAAGGGATTATCAATCTTAAGGATAAGTTGCAGGCATATGATAATAGGGATCATGTTAAATCAGTAAATGCTGCAGTAGAATCTAAATAATATTGTAAACAACTTGAAGCTGAGATCGTTTCCCTAAAAGTAGATATAGAAAATTCAAACAAACAAAATGAAGAGATACTTCGATTATTTGAAGAACAAGAGAATGGGTTGAAGAAAGATATAATCAAATTAAAGGATAAATTGGAAGAAGAAAGAAAGCTTTGAAGAAGGAATGAGGAAGAAATATCTAGAAAATAAAGAACAATACCAAAGAATGGAGGTTGGGGTAAACATTCTAAAGGATAAATTAGATGAAAATAATAAAAACTTAAGATTTCAAGATATTATTAAGATTTTGGAAAACATTATTAGTAGTCAAAGATATCCTTCCATTAAATATTGCCTTGGTTTCCATGAAACTGTAAAAGGTGAATCTATTTCACAGGTTTGTGTAAGATTCCTAAAGTATAACAACATGAAATATGAAATTCTTGTTAAAGAGATAAGAAGTCAACCAGATCAACATCCAAGGAAGATGATTTTTCAAAAGAAATCATTTACTCCCAATAATAGAAACATTAATCGATTCTCTCCTCTAATGAATAAGGTTGAATTCTTTATATGTCATAATTATGGACATGTTGCAACCAATTGCAGAAGAAGATTGTTTCAATAACAAGCAGGTAGCCACTTCACAAGAATATCATAAGCTCCCAGATACTTAGGTCTCATTAAGGGATATGGTTTTTCTTGCAACATATTTGGTCACAAAGCTGTTGATTGCAATAGAAGGAAAAACAAAAATATTATGATTCCTTTTCTCCCTTTTCTGGTCATATAAGATGTTATGCTTGTAACTAGTTTGGGCTTTTAGAAAACAAATGTAGGAACAAATCAATGGATCACTATAGACAACATGACAAGAAATTAGATAAGAATATTATTGTCAAAATATATGAGAAAGATGGAACCAACAACACTTCTCATATTAAGAAAAAGGAATAAGAAAAAATAAGGTGTGCCCTTCCTCTTTTCTCATTTGAAGATGACGATGAATGGTACATAGAAAGAGGATTCTCTCATCACATGACTGGAGATAAGAACAAGTTTGAAGCTATCATGAAAAACAAAGATGGTAAAGTTATTATCGAAAATAATGCTCCAGCAAAAGTCCTGGGAAAAGGTAAATCCAAACTTGATAAGTATAGAAAAGCAGTAGATGCATTGCTAGTTCAAGGGATAAAGAAAAATATTCTAAGTGTAGGAAAATTAGCTGACAAAGGGCGTATAATTGTGTTTACATCAACTAAATGCAATGTTATAGATGAATAAATTAGAAAGTTTATAGCAAGGGGATACATAAATCCAGATAAATTATATGTGATAGTAAAGAAGAACTCACACAGAAATGGGGAGGATAATTCCTTTTCTTCAAATTCAGAATAAAAGAAGATGGTTCCCATTGCAGTCAATTGTTCTTTAAAGAATACTTATATCTGTGACTGTAGAAGTAATATTAGGTATATAATCTCATGGATAACATGTCATGATTATCAATTCCTCAGAATCATTGGTGTATAATATCAACGGGGGGCTATGCATATGTATATCTTGATAATGAGACCCCATGCTGCTTTGATATTCATTTGGTATTACTGAAATTGCATTTGATGTAGTAACAATGAAAAATAACATATAGTATAGGCTCAGGGGGAGCTGTGGTTATGAAAACTCAAAATTTTACTTTTTGTACACAGATCCTGTATATGAAGGAAAATCACATATTTATGTGAGTCGAGTTTTGATCCAGATATTCCCTTAGTTTCTCTGAGGTGAAGAAACAATGGGGCAGATTCACGGAGAGTTTCTGATATGCCTCAATAAGTTATTATTTGATTTTTTGGTTCTGATATTGATTGGTTATAGTTTGTTGATGACACTCAGATGTTACTTAGAAATGATGTTGGTGTATAATGGTTCATGAGATGTTGCAAAATGTTATTGTTTCTATGATTATTTGATGAAATTATTGATTGATAAGGGAGATATGATCAGATTTGACAGTGAATAGTTGGCACATATTAAGGGGGAGCATATGTTATGCTTCTAATAAGAGCATTGTTGGAATTATGTTTTCTTGGTCATTCATTGTTGCATAATGATGTTCATGATAAGTAAATATATCATTGGTGAATTATTGTTTCTGTTGCTGAAGACACATATGCTACTGTCATTAGTAATGGTGAAATATTGAATGATGACTATATATTGTTTAAGTTGCACTTGGTGAAGTTGTTCCTACATGATACACTTGATGAAAGGGATTTTAATGCTATGATGTTGCTATCATTATGTATTCAATGATGCAAAATTTGCACATAATGAAGTTAGGAATTATGC
Source organism: Pinus albicaulis (assembly GCA_034641835.2). NCBI lineage: Eukaryota > Viridiplantae > Streptophyta > Pinopsida > Pinales > Pinaceae > Pinus > Pinus albicaulis. The sequence continues at coordinate 1,192,006,288 of CM076582.1, forward strand.
CAAATTTTTTCTTGAGCTACATTGCGCAGTTCTGTGAGATTCTCACATATGTTGTTGATACATGGTAACGATGAATGTATATATTACCTATATGCTACATATGATGATGTATATGCTACTTGAGGATTGTGGCTCTTCTTATGTGTGTAAAGAGCATGTTTATCCTATGAGATCAAGGAGATGAGTTACTAATAGATATTGACTGCAAAATCTCATGCTATGATTGGTTGATTTCTATCTCTATGTCATAGGATATCATTGATAGGTGAATTGAAGACAATAACCTTTTGGATGATTACCTAAAATTGTTTATTCTATTTGATATAATTGATGAAGAGGATGTGTATGCTATGGTAATTGTTGGCACTAGCGGATGATATGATTCACTCATTGTTTGTTAACATTTATAAGTTGTTTTCATTATTTCATCATTGATGCATGGGTTGCATATGGTGAATTTTTGGATGATGCTTCTATGTTGCTTGAAGTTATGCATATGACATTGGTCAATGATGTTGTTGATCATATTTATGATGATAGAAGATTCTATTTGTTTTCATACATAGTGATAATGCATGTATATGTTATCTACATATTACATATGATATGTTGCTAGAGGATTGTGGCTATTCATATATAGAGCATGTTGATCTTGATGATATGGGATCAAGGAGATGGGTTACTAATATAGCTTATACTACTATTGGTTGATGATGATGAGTTCAAACATATTTCTATCTCTGTGTCATGGGATATGGAGTTTATATTACTTGAGTTGAATTTTGTTGAAGTTGTTTATGATGTGATAATTCTACTTAACACACTTGATGGTAATTATTGATGTTGAAGGTTATCCTGGTATTTGATGGATAATATGATGGAATTAATATTAAATGGATTAATATCGCTTACTATGGATTATAGCTCTTCGTATATATATATATATATATATATATATATATATATATATATATATATATATATATATATATATATATATGAAAAAAAAATATGTTAACCCTAATGATATGAAGTCAAGGGAATGAATTGATAGAAAAATTTATTGCAATATCTTATGCTTCTACTTCAATGCTTGGTGATGCTAGGAGACATTTCATATTTCGTCATATGTTGATGATGTTGAATATTGATGCTACATTGTCTTACCTTGCATAGCTTATTGAATGACGAGGATGTTCATACTACTTCTATATTGCTGCAATAAAATTTTCAAATTTCATGTTTCTATATGGTGTATGATGGTTGCTGATGACTATCATGATCTTGCTACCTCACTATTGAGGTATCTAGTTAGTTATAAATGTCATATATGTCTCTTGATGTAAATTTCATGTAAAGACCCATGTTGTAAATAATTGTAAAATCCAATATTGTATGGACGATTGGGGTCAATTAATTTATGTAATCCCATTACTTTGGACATTTGATGTAATGTTGAGTCAAATATGTAACCCCACTGTGTTGGGTAATTGGTGTAAGCATGAGTCCTTGGTGATGGGAAATGTCATATTTGGTTGAGTCATAGAGTCATGTACCTCATTGAATATCTTCCAGAAGATTCAGAATATGCTCATGGGGAGCATGATTAGTATACAGTCTTCATATTCAACATATCAACTCTACAATCACTACAAGGAAAAGACCCTCTAGAGGAGGTTATAAAGGAGGTTTTTAGTGTTATAAAATTGGCTAAAATTGTCAAAAAAACATTTGCTACAACATTCGTTTATGGTTATGGAGGTTTTGGTGGAGATTTTAGTGAAAATTCAACACAAATAAAAAAAATGGGTGGCTGGAGGTTATTACGAATGTTTTTTTCATCGGTGTGCTACTCGGGCTTCAACGCACCAGTGTGTACATCTAGAAGGTGGCCTGGGCCGGTCAAAGGAGCATGCATCAGGCCGTCAAGGTATAAAATTGCACTGGGCGAAGTGTTGGTGATACAACGCACGGGGCCGTTCTAATTGGTCTTGGGATTTGTGCGGTGCCCATAGGTCATCTCAATGCATCAGTGCATAGACCTATAGAAACACACCGGTGCACAGTATCACACAAATGCACTGATATTTATAATTAGTATCGGTATTTGTGCGGTGCCCATAGGTCGTACAAATGCACTGGTACATAGAGCCACATAAATGCACTGGTGCATAGTATCACACAAACGCACTAAAATTTATAATTGGTATCGGTATTTGTCCGGTGCCCAGAGGTCGTACAAATGCACTGGTGCGTAATTCCACATAAACGCACTGGTGCGCAGTACCACACAAACACACCAATATTTTTAATTGGTTTTGGTATTTATGCAGTGCCCATAGGTCGTAGAAACGCATAGGTGTATAGTCACTGACGCGCATCATTTTTCATTTTGTATTTTTTAGAAACATTGACCTGTGACATCGCAATTATTGTATTTTTTAAAATTCATTATTCATCAAAATTTGACACATCTTATAATAGTATTCATATTAATTAAATTTTTATTAATGCATTTGAATGTGATGTTTGGATTAATTTGTTATATCATATCATAATTATTGTGATTTTTTTAAATTCAGTATTTATCAAAATTCGACACATATATATCTTATAACATCATTCATATGAATTAAATTTTTATTAGTGCATTAGAATGTGATGTTTGGGTTAATTTGTTATATCATATCATCAGTGGTGTTACATTTCACAATGACAATGGAGAACGCAATAGAATAAATTAAAACATATTTTATTATATATATATATATATATATATATATATATATATATATATATATATATATATATATATATATATATATAGTTTTTGTCATACAAAATGGGACAGTTATTGGTAATCCTTTGTCTTTCAATTGGGACACTATGTCTATTAGATTAAACAAAATGTCTGATTTGACAAGATAATATTTAAAAAAATACAACACTCTTATTTGATATCCAAACATAGTGATCATCATTTTTCGCTTGAACTGTTGTCACTATTAGAGCTACTTCCATGACTTGGGGTTATTTTCAAGAATGTTTTGTTCATGGTGTTGATTGTTTTCTTCTTCTTCACCTTCCATCTACAAACATAAAAATAAACTGTAATGAGTGTATATACATTGGTGAGAATAATGAAAATTGAAATATTAAATAATATAAATCAATGTAAATAGAAAAGAAATGATGTACCATCACAACAATTGACTCATAAACTATACACATTCTTTCAAAACCATGTAACGTACCATCTTTCAAGATTTCATCTGTTGTCGCAGTTCCAAACTTTTTTTCCTGCAAGTTTTATACCCCATAAAAAATCATATATTTAATATAAAATATTTTTTTGTTCTATTAATTATAGACGGAGCTAATTAAAACAAGATCGATAGATGCTTACAAATTCCACAATTAATTTTTGATATGCCAACATATACTCGCACCCATATTTAACCCAATTTCAATCAATTCGTCTGATGGTTCTTCTTTGTATGTTAGAACCTGTTTGAATACATTCAATGATGATTTTTGTAAACAACTTAAAAAATACAAAAATGAAATCTAGTTTAGTTGTTATAAGGAAGTAACAATTACTCACAAACTTATATATCAACCCTTTTCTTCCTTGTCATCCTGTTTTATGTTCTGAATGGGTTCCATTTTCTTTTCTTTTCTGCAAGAAAATACTTGAAAATCAATATTTAATGCTAAATTGTTTATTTATTGTACCTAATGATCGAAAAATTCAATGATTACATACTACATTTGAAGCACAATGTTGTTGAGGTGGCTCCTCCCGCGATGCAATTTTGTCCATTTCTTTGACCATCTCCTTGTACATCTTTTTGGACATTCCTACTGGCATATTTCTGATATTAGCTCGTTCATTTTTTGAGATTTTCATAATCTTCCTGAAAATTTAACATGACAATAAACTATTTAATTTTTATATTGATATATGAAAAGTAAATATAACAAAAGTGATATTTATAAATAATTCTAGACAAACATTTAAAGGAATATTACTTTTTCATTCCTTCTTTTTTTTTGTACGTTTTTGCTATTAAAAGTCTGACAAGTCTCATTGACCAATTCTTTGAAAAATATTCCTGTAGTTTAGATAAAATTTGGTTCTTAGAATCATTGGATTGGTTTTTGTATTGTAATTGGAAAGAACATCTATACATTCATTCCACTAGATCCCTCAAACTTTTGTAAAATTTTTTCCCCCTTTCGTTAACCTCCAGCACCACTCCAGATGAGCTAAGGAGCAATTCATTTTCATTTGCATGTTCTATTTTTTTTCTTTTCTTAGAAAAACATTCATTTTTTAAGTTTTTGGTCCTTGTAGAACATTAAACAGATGTGAATTAATAGATTGTTTGACACATGTTATCTAATAATTTTAAGTATATTATTAATGAAAATTTAAAAAAAAAACTTATATTGGATCGATAGTATTTTTTCATTCACCTAATTCATCCTTTTGCAAATTTTCCATCAAGATTTTACGCTCTTCTGGTCCTAGATCAGAAATAATCTTATCTAGCTTCATCATTTTGTGGCTCTGCATGATACACAGTAAACAATACATATTAGTTAAACTTAGATATAGTTCAAAAATAATATTTTTTGTAAAGACTTTACAAAGAACTTGCCTTTTTTGCTTTTCTTGATGTGTTATCAATATTTTTGTTACTTGATCTCTTGTCAGTCATTTCTTTATCAATCTGAAACCTGTACCATATCATTCATTAATATATTTATAAATAAATTGTCAACTTTTCAGATAAAAAACAATATGAAGAAACCGGTGTGCCATTCATTCTGTACGCACTGACGTCGGTGCATGGAGGTATTATAAACGCATTGCACAAATAGTATGAAGCTGGGTTACACTTTTGTGAGAATCGGAGGTTGAAATTTTTTTTCGGCAATAGTTCGGTCGAACTCGTGATTCCGTTTAGACTGATGGCACACTGACGACACGGGTAAACAAAATTTTTGCTGGAGATTGGAAAACTGGCAACAAAAGTTCGGCCGAACTTCTAAAAAAATTTTGGCCAAACTTTTACATTTAAAAGAGTTTGGCTGAACTATTTTCTATAAATAAATCGCCCGCGAAGTTCTGTGGTTTACCGGTTTCATTGTTCGCGCGTTTTGTCCTTGTCGTTGTTGCTCCTCGTGGCCGCGCTGGTGTTCCTCACGTCCGCACTCTTCGACTCCGTTGGGTATGTTATACTCGTTACAATTAGACTTTCGTCCGCTGGTTATTCTCTGTTTTCTTATAATTTTCGACCAAGAATACCGTGGCGTTGTTAATCTTTCTGAAATTAAAGATTTTTGGACGGATATACAATGGATATATGGTAGTTGTTAGTTTGTTGTCAGTTCTGTGTTTTTTTTTCACAAGAGAAAAAACATTGTTTTGTTTATATATAATGAGAAAACAGTCCATCACTCATTACTTTCGCATCTGAAGGTAGAAACCCAATTTTCCATCCAGGAGAAAAGGGTGACCCATGTCAAACAAGAGATAATAATCTCAAAACACCTATAGGGACTTGTTAAAAGCCCATAGATGATCCACATGTATATACTTTTTTACTGATATATATCCAAAATTTCCCAGTCAGTGAATAGAAAAAGACCCAGGTAGATAAGAAAAAGCCTGCAACAGAGATCCAACATACATAGATTCCAAAAATATCTCAGAGAATCCAGAACATCCAAAACAAAATCATTAATCGTGAGGGCTAGAGATCCGTCCAAAATAATGCTGACCGTCATACCATATCAAAATGTCAGCATCATGACCATCCGATACTAACATTGTAGGCAGTATGGAACCTGTCAAATACAAAAAAAAGCACCAATACCTGGAGCAGGTAATGTGCACCAAATCCTGTTATACCAACCACAGAAAGCGTACCCAGGTTCGATAGAAGAGTTCTGGCTCGCTTGATCCCGGGAGCATGGTTTTTAGTTCTGTGTTATGGCATGGTTTGTATTTCAAAGTACGAATTTTGAGGGATGTGCATTGAATGGTGTTGTTACCTGTCCGAGATTGTGATTGTTGTTGAGTTTTTATGGATGTATATACAGTGAATATGTTGGACTACTTGCTTTGAGTGTTTCGTTGTTTGTGAAGTAAATGAATATGAGTGGTGGGATTCTGATAGGTTTTTAGTTGTCCCTCTCATTCAATGTATGTCATTGTTATATCTATATAAATAATATAGATAATTTAATTTCTCCGTCCGCTGGTTATTCTCTGTTTGCTTATAATTCTTTTGGGTGACCAGTTTTCTTGGTCTGCCTCAGACTAACTCGGACCAACCCATTATATTTTCATGGTTTCTTTCCTTTATATGCATGAAAATATGGTTATGTTATCTGAACCTTCCTGGTATTGAGACCGGTTCTGAGTTTCACTTCTTATGAAATCATTTTTCTTACATATATGACATATTGCTATATATATATATATATATTTTCAGTAAGAAAAATACCCTGGTTTATATTGAGTACCAGGAACAAAACAAAATGGACATTACAATGCACTAATAACAATTACCATCAAAACCAGAATAACTAATTTTGTCATATTGTCGCCACCCGGATCTTACATAGACTTAATTGAACAAGTATAGTCCAAAAAATACAGAAATCGAAAACAGAGAAAAAACTGTTATCCACGCCCCAGAGGCGTACAAAAAGTGACTGTGGAAACGCTGCAGAGCCACTCAAACTATAAAGAGACACCACATAGTTTTAACTTGACACAATAAAATCACATATTAATCCAGAAAACTGAAAATCACAACATCTATGGTACCACTGTACTTAGATGATGGGCACTGAGCCTAAAGCCTGAAGACCCTATATATTAAATAGCTGATAATTTATCTTTCCATACACATCATGTAGCCCCTGCTTTGACAACTCATCCGCAACATTGTTCTTTTCGCGGTATATGTGCTAATAAGTAATACCTGCATAAAAAGTTTTAAATTGTTTTTATTATTTTTATTATATGTTGGATGTGATTTTGATTGAAAATTCTTCTTTTTTATTTATTAATTAAAACAAAATTATTAGAAAAATTATTGCTTTAAGCCTTGGAATTTATAATCAAAATTAGAAAATGTATTTTTATCTAAACTATTTATGAAAAGTTTAATATTGTTTGATCTTCTCTACCATGTCCTTTTTACATATATCTAGAATAATATTATTTGTACTTGGTTTCTAGTTTTTTGTAACATTTTACTACCATAATCAAAATCTATAGAAATAATAATCTAACATTATAATATCTTGAAATGGAGCTAGCCAACTCAAATATAGTATTGCAAATCCCTGGCTAAGTTAGATGAGGAGGCTATGTATTACATATGGTCTTGAATGAGCATTTGGAATCTTTAGATATATATCTAAAGAGTCCAAAAGCTCATTCAAGACCATATGTAATACATAGCCTCCTCATCTAATAAAAATTCATACCTTAACAAAATTGTTAGATCCTTTTAAAGAAAACGTGTCATATAATCAACTTTCATCGAAAAATATGATAAACTCAACCCAATTTTATGAAAAATAGTATACCATTTTTTACATTTCACAAAATACAAATAGATAAATATTACTTGAGTATTGAACTATAAAGATTTAACTACCCATAGAGAGATGGCCAAGTGATTGAGACAGGGCATCATCACAATAAAAAACCAAGTACAAATTGTAGTAATCCTAGAATCATGCTTTACATAAGGTAAAATTGGGGAACTCATGACTTGTACTATAGATAAAAAAAACATTTACCCTTACCAAAAAATATATGATAAAATTGACAAACTACATAAGCTTAAGCTTAAGGGGATATAATCCTTCTTGCCTTCCATATAGATAATGAAAATGATTGTTCCAAGTCTCATGTTGCTTCTCATGTTATTTTATAAACCTTGATTGGAAAGAAAAATAGGAGGGTAGAAATGTAAGAAATATAAAACATAATGAAACACAATGTAAGAAATAGAGAACATAATGAAACACACACATACATATCTCTAGACAATCAACACAATTATTTTCCTAGGAAATCCTTATGGGAGACGAGCAACCCTAAAAAGTAATGATGCTCTAGACTCCTTTTTCCCTAGGAAATCCTTATGGGAGAAAAACAACACTAAAATGTAAACATGCTCTACTCTCTCTTTTATGGTATGGAAAATATGTAAGTACAAAGAAAGAGGTAATCTCTCTAGAGTTAGCTAAGACTTTTGGCATGTAAGGTTGCTATAAAAACTTAACTTCATACATTTTTCTCTCTAACTTCACACTCCTAGTTGTATTTTCAACTATGGAGCAAAATACAATAACACAAAATGGAACTCTTATTCCTCCTAGTGGCCAAGTATTTAACATAGCGTGATAGCCAACTAGGTGTAAGATTTGACTTCGTTAACCATTAACGAGGTTTGTGATTTTAGACCTTTTAGAGTCTTGTTAAAATTCTACATGTAGCTAGATTGCCATGCATGAGTAATGGGGCTAAAATGTCATTCTCTCGTACCATGGTGGTCAACATGATAGGTCAACTTACTAAAAGCATAAATTTTGAATGAAATTCATTTGATGTTTTTCTTGTAGCATTGGATATGTCTTTAAGTGTAGAATAATGGTCAAGATTTCGGCACAAGGGATAATCGTTTGACCCCCAGAAATGTCATTTAATGCCTCAAAATGACTCCAAAAGGTTTTAGACCCGAATTCTCCACCCACCATTAAAATGACCCTACAAGTTGATTCTTTCAGTTTTTTCACTCTATAAACATCAAAATATATGACAAATAATATAATTATCCAATCTAGATCATTATTTAATAATTTGTTAAAATTATGAGTAAGATATACATCATGGAATTTAAATAAATAGCGTTAATTCATTGAAAACCCTTGTACATTCCTTGTTGATACTTTGAAAGTAATACGTTTTGAAAAATAATTTGTTTATGAATTCTATTTTCCACATTCTCTCAACCATATCAAAAACCTTCTTATAATATTTGAAACCTAAGGTCTTTCCCATACCAAAGTATGTTCTTTTAAAACATGTTTTCTTGGTGATATGGGTGATTTAGAAATGATTGGGAGAGTGAAATTCCTCATTTAATATGTACAATATGTTTGGTTGAATCCACATGAAAAACAAGACTCCCAACCGTGAGAAGAGGAAATTACATCCTATTTCTCCCCCCTAGCACAATTACCAGTACAGTTAGAATTTAACAGCCCCAAACTAGATTTTACTCTCAGGTACTAGAACCTCTACAAAGGTTCGACATGGAAACATAGTTTTTCCTTAGGTTTCTCCACTAGTTCTATGTCCAACTTGGATAACCTACAACAACATCCTTCTTTTCATTTTTTATATCCCCTCTTGGATAACCATAATATCTTGAAATGGAGCTAGCCAACTCAAATATAGTATTGCAAATCCCTGGCTAAGTTAGATGAGGATTACATATGGTCTTGAATGAGCATTTGGACTCTTTAGATATATATCTAAAGAGTCCAAAAACTCATTCAAGACCATATGTAATACATAGCCTCCTCATCTAATATATAAAACTTTAATCCATGTGCTTAACCTTAACATTGACACAAATGGAATACAATTTTACTCACTTCTTTATGATAGAAAAATATGCAGATGAATATTGCCCACATATCCGAAGTCAAAAGGGATAGATTAAAAAGGGATGCTCCAGTCATCTATAAAAGATAAATTAAAGAAGCATGACATATTAGTAATGCAAATTAGATATGCGTACCAATTATGTTCATATAACACAACAAATAGATGATTCAATACAAATGTCACATAGAAGTCATATTTATCTCAAGGGCCTTCAACTTAAATTATATATCTAGCATTACATTAAGCTATAGGAGATAAATCAAAGAAGCATTTGAATGTAAATTAAACATGTGTAATAATTATGTCCTTTCTAGTTCAATAAATAGATAATAATTTGCAAATTCCATATCTAAGCTATATTTCATCTTAGTAGCTTTCAATTTAAACTTATATCTAATGTTAAATTATATAAAAGAATAACAGTAATTCAAACTTCAAAATAATATTTAGAACTTTAGTATAAAATGTGACATAATTTTCCTGTGTGGAAAAACATAGTTACCGAGAGTTCAAAACTCTTGCATTTGAATAGAAAGTGGGTATACGAATGAGCAAGTAGGTTTTTTATAGAAATGAGGAAGTGAAGGTTGATAGAGAGCCACACAAAATTGAAAATTCATACCTTAACAAAATTGTTATATCCTTTTAAAGAAAATGTCTCCTGCACAATAAAATTGTTAGATCATTTTTCGTTGAGTGCAACGCATCAAATAATACTTCACATTTTCATCGTTGTCAATAGGTGAAATTACAACAAAAACATCTCCTGCACAATAAAATAAATTTAACAAAATTATGCATATTTAAATTTATTTCTAGATCTTTAAATCATTAGAAAGTAATTCAAATGTTACCTTCTCTAACAAGATTAGAAACTCGATCACCATCGGATGACATTGTAGTTTCCTTTGATTGCATTTTTTCAAACATTGCAACAGACATTTTTCCCTTTGTATTTAGCTCTGTATGTTTCCAATCGTTCACATACATTTTGTTTTCACAAACGTCATTGAATTTTGTGTTGTCTATGCAAACATCACAAAAACAAGAATATTTTATTTTATCCAATGCAAACACATTTCTGGATGACTTTGTTTGAATTGAATGCAATTTTCGAGTCCCTTTTATTGTTTCAACGTCATTTCCAATTGATCTATCTACGTCTTCGATTCCAATATGCCAGAAAAACCTTTATATGGAAAATTAGAAGAAGAATTTGTAAATATGATATCAAAATACAATCAAAGATAATCATTGCATGATAAATGTACAATGTTTAAAATTAAATTTCCAATATAAATTAAATTGAATGTACCTTCTCACTTCTCTTGATGGGTTTCTCTCATGGCTTAGAGCAGCGATGCACCATTGAACAACTTCTTCAGCGTTCACAAGTCGACTTGCATAGTGGTTCATTTGATATCTTCAAAGTACTCGTTTTATGCATGCTCCTGCACCGTCATGTTCTCCTTTTCCATGGCCAGTCTCAAAGAAATTCCAACAATGTTTAATGCAAGTTTTCTTATGAAGACAACACAACCAAAAGAATGATCGTGCAGATTTGAATTGACCTGCGCATCCGTCAGACCATATCCAATGTTCATTGAATGTTATTCCACGATTTTTCAATGAATCATAAATTTTTCCAAAACAATGTTGTACAAAACATGTATCATGTGTACGATCGTCACTGATATAAAAGTGATATTCTTTAATGATATGTCGATTTTCACTTTTGCTTTATGATGGGCAATTTTGTTCGACGTAATACATATAGAATATGAACGAGCATGGAGACTTGGTCAGAATGATAGTATTCACTCTGAATTTCTTTTTGTGGAACAAATGTGTAGTTTTCTGCAAAATCAATCACTGAAAAAATGGTCCCTGGTGGAAAAAATTCACAAGATTTTTTTAATTGCAAATCTTTCCATCGAGCTCTATGGGAATGCTTTGTGTATTTGTTAATTTCTACCTCA